>JASKMD010000017.1:1894921-2131641 GCA_030144725.1 Haematococcus lacustris
GGAGCTGTGGAGCGATGCATGAAATCACACCGTGAACATTAGCACGCACCATGCCATGAGAGAGCGGCATGACACGCCAACACATGTTACACCACGCCATGCCTAAAAGACGACCACAGTGTGACCGTAGCTTCGTAATACACGAGCTAGTAGCTGCCTTCCCTCAGTTCGCAATTGGCTATGTTTGAGTTAGGCTATCCACACTTACTATGTCTGCTGAAACACTACTGATTGCATGGAGCCTGCCAGCTACGCTGAGTGCAAGGCAAATGGGCTGGACAATTGGTGGTGCGGTGATGGGCTGTGCCAAGTCACTTGAGGCAAGCATGTTTTCCATGCAGTTCGCCTGCATGGTCACACTATTGGTTGCATGCGCCCACCTGAGGAGGGTGGCCCAGGTCAGTCCTCGCAAATACCTCTACCTCCTGTGATGAGGCCGGCAGGGAAGCACAGGTGACCAGGCAGGCCAGGCTTGCACCCCTCACACATTGACGAGTGTGACCAGGAGAGGTTGGGGGCAGGGGTAGGGTGGCAGGTAGGGCCAGTAGGCCCCAAGGGAGGAGGGGGGCTGGGTGGGGGCCTTGGGGGCAGGGGGGCAGGGGGTCATGCATGAGGGTGAGCACATGCTGGGGGCCCGGGCCAGGAGCTGGGGCCGAGGGCCAAGGGCCAAGGGCCAGGGGCCAGGTGCTGGGTACATGGGCTGAGGGCTGGGGGCTGGGGGCAGGGGGGTTGAGAGCAGGGTGAGGAGGGGGCTTGAGGGGCTGGGGGCGGGGGCGTAGGCAGTTGGTGGATAGCCTGAAGCTCCAGGTGGGCAGCAGTCAAGGATGCGGGGCAGCATGTGCCAGAGGGCAAGGGCCTGGGGCCAGGGGGCGAGGGCCAGGGGGCGAGGGCCAGGGCCAGGGGGCGAGGGCCTGGGGCTGGGGGATGGAGGCCAGCGCCAGGAGCCGAGGGCGCGGGGCTGAGGGCGCGGGGCCTAGGGCCGTGGGCTGCGTCAGCTCACCTGCACGCTCTTGAGGAACAGCAGTGCGCGAGGGAGGTGCCCTCTGAACGCCTCCAGCAGTGCCAGCACGTCAGCCGCGGTGGTGGGCGAGCCTGGCTTGATGTCGCTGTGCTGCGCCGCATGGGCCGTGCGCAGGGGGAAGCGGAACAGGGTGCCTGCACAGGGCCATGGTGGCAGAGGGGGCTGTGAGGGTGACTGGTGAGGCGGGCTGGAGGGGGGTAGGGGAGATGGAGGGGCGGCAGGAGGGCCAGGGGGTATGAGGATACGCGAGGGAGGAGGGTGAGGGGGAGGGAAGGTGGGGATAGGGTGGGGGGGCTCAGCACAGCTTTAGGAGCCAGGGCCAGGGCCAGGGCCAGGGCCAGGGCCAGGGCCAGGGCCAGGGCCAGGGCCAGGGCCAGGGCCAGGGCCAGGGCCAGGGCCAGGGCCAGGGCCAGGGCCAGGGCCAGGGCCAGGGCCAGGGCCAGGGCCAGGGCCAGGGCCAGGGCCAGGGCCAGGGCCAGGGCCAGGGCCAGGGCCAGGGCCAGGGCCAGGGCCAGGGGCCAGGGCCAGGGCCAGGGCCAGGGCCAGGGCCAGGGCCAGGGCCAGGGCCAGGGCTGTAAGACGCACCATTGAAAGGCTCCTTCAGAGTACATCCAAACTGAAGGTAGGGCGTGAATGCATCCGGGAACTGGTTTAGGAGGTTGGCACGCTGGAAGGCGATGCGTAGCCCTGCATGGGGGGCAGCGGAGAGCAACGGAATGGCGCCCAGCGCGATGAAACAACTGCAGCTGGCGCGGCCATTGGGGCGGGAGGGGGAAGGTAGAGGGGGGAAGGGGGGAGGGGGAGGGGGGAGGGGGGCAAAGGAAGGAGGGGGGAGGGGTGCGCCACCTTGTGCCTTACTGACCTGGCTGGGCTGGGCTGATGCCTGGCAGGTACTTAGCGTGCGGGTCAAACAGCACCAGGTACCTGCGCATTGGCCAGGCACAACAACAGAGCCCGTCAGGCTGTGGCAAGGTCCAGCCCTTGATGGGACTGCTGTGGGTCCTATTGTGGAACCCCATGTGTGTGGAACCCCATGCTGGTCGTCCATGTTGTGCATGGTCCATGTCAGCAACCCCATGGTGGCACCATGATGTGTGTCCATGTGTGTCCATGTGAGGTGCATGGTGACTAGCAGTGGGTCAGCTGGTGGAACTGCACTTCTCAGCTATTGCTAGGGGACGCTAAGGGACGCTAGGGGTCAGCTATGGCCTCAACACGAGACTAGGGAAAGACGATGAAGATGCTCCTCAACCCACCTGAAGCACCTAAAGCCCTTCCTTGTACACCACCCTCTGCCAGTGTATGCCAAGGTCTAGACATCTAACAACATGGCAAGACTGTGGTGCATGATCAGCTGGTAAATGAGGGATGATAAGTATTAGACGACCAGCCAGGACCTTGCAGACATCGTCCAAACAGCATGATGAGACTGTGATCCATGGTGATGTTCAGTGGCAAGGGGTCACCCACTCTCCCGACACAAAGCCCGGCACATCGGTCAGGTGGTACACGCTGTTGAAGCCCAGCCCGAAGCGTCCCGTGGCAGCCGGGCGCGACAGCTTCGCGTCCTGCCCAATCCGCGCAATCGCGGAAAAGTCGGCGGGCGAGAAAAGCGCGTCGTTGTAGGCAAGCAGCGCCGGGCCCTGCGGTCGTGGCCATCACCGCCTTCGCGCACTGCAAGGAAACGCTCGTAAACAGACACGGCCTGAACGCCAGCCCTAGCCTCAAACGCCACCCTGGCCTTGGCCAGCTCCGCACCTGCCACTGGGCCATAGCTGGGCCCAGCACACTGTTTGCAGGGTGCTGCACAGCGTCCAGCATCAGGCTCAGCCGCCCCGCACCAGCATCGTCAGCGTTCTGTAGCAGCTCCATAAGGACACCTGCCAAGCACACGATGCAAGGCACAAGCATCAACTGTATCACAGCAAGAAGCAGTGGTCTCCCTCCTCCCCTCCTCCCCTCCTCCCCTCCTCCCCTCCTCCCCTCCTCCCCTCCTCCCCTCCTCCCCTCCTCCCCTCCTCCCCTCCTCCCCTCCTCCCCTCCTCCCCTCTGCACCCTCCTCCCCTCCTCCCCTCCTCCCCTCCTCCCCTCCTCCCCTCCTCCCCTCCTCCCCTCCTCCCCTCCTCCCCTCCTCCCCTCTGCACCCTCCTGACCCCTGCCCCTCACCAGGCCCTTCAGGGTAGTCCTGGATGATGTGCTTCAGCCGTGTGGTCAGCGCTTCACTCTGCCCAAAGGCCTGGGTGGCGCCCGCATCCGAGGAGCTGGCCAGACCCAGGCTTAGGGAGTCGGCTGCAGCGGCCAGGAGTAGCCGGCGCAGGCTGCAGACCCCCAGCCTGCACGGTACGTGGCAGGACAAGCGGCTCAATGATGTGTGAGGTTGGCAAAGCAGGCTGGAAACGACAAGGTGCAAGGTACAAGGGCTGAAAGCAGGTCAGCTGAAGCAGGAGAGGATTGAAGGGGGGAGGGAGGGGAGTGAGAGGAGGCAAGGATGAGGACCGAGCGCGAGCCCTTCCTGCCCTCCCACCAGCGGAGGGGATGAGGAGGCTCACGAGAGGGAGCTCACGAGAGCTCTTGAGGGCCCAAAGAGGTGCACGGAAGGTTCACGAGAGCTCACAAGAAGTTCATGAGAGGTGCACGAGCAATTCATGAGAGCTCACGAGCAATTCATGAGAGCTCACGAGAAGTTCATAAAAGCTCACGAGAAGTTCATAAGAGCTCACGAGAAGTTCACAAGTGCTCATGAGAGAATTTCGACTCTTAAACCCTCAAACGCTTACTAGAGGGAGCTCACAGAGCCTCATGAGAGAGGAAGTACAAGAGGAGCAGGGGCTCAGTAGGGGGTACTGGGTATAGGGAATAGGCTTTAGAGAATAGGGTATAGGGCTCACCGCTCTGCAACATGGTTCGAGATCTTCGGATGCACGAGTCTGGCAGCAGGGGCAGTAGGGCTGTGCAAGCTAACTGCTCCAACTGCGCCAACTGCCCCGACTGCCCCCATCCACGGTGCATCGTTGAACGCGAGCAAGGAGGCCGGCGTCAGCACGCCCCGCTCGTCAGGTACGTATAATGTGGCTGTGCCTGCATTGACCGCACCAGCTCAGGGAGGCTGGCCATCCCATGTTTGACCAGAGAGCCACTGGTGTAACCTGTTCCTCTTGTGACAAAGGGGAGGTGGATAGGGGACTGACCTACTGTCAGAGTAAGGTGAGGTACTTACTACCCCTCCCTGCCCTGCCACCCTGCCACCCCCTCCATGGCCATCGTAGGCCTGACGTTGGCAGCCTGACAACAGCAACTTCCTTCAAACCACTGTCATAGCGCATTGAGCTCTCAGGCCTTCCCCCATCCTACAACCCCTGAGTCACACACCAAGTGCCGGCTCGTCCAGATCCGCGAGGGCCTGCACCACCGCAATAGCCTGCGCCAGCTGCCGCGGAGCCAGTGCTCGAACTCCCTCGTATGCCGTGCTACTGCTCCCTCGGTCACTGCCTCGTTCCTCGAGCTCCGTGGAAGTTGTGGCAGCACGCAAGCTCAAGGGATCGGTGCTCGAGGGCTTGACCTCGCGAGCAGGGCCGGGGGGCTGGCTGGCAGCTGCTGCATGCATGTCTTGAAGGACTCGCAGGTACTGGGCTGCGGAGAAGGTGGGGGTGGCGCCCAGCTGTAGCAGCAGCTCGCGGAACGGGTTCAACTCCGCGGGGAGCACGAACAGCCACGGGGAGAGGTCCAGCGAGCCCTGAGAAAGTGGGTGAGTGGGTGGAGCAGCAGGGGACAGTGCTCAGGGAAGCACAGGTGCACCAAAGACAGCAGAAGCAGCAGAAGTAGTTGCAGACTTGCAGGAGTGGGTGGGGCAGGGGGTGCGTGGGTGGGTGGCTGGCTGGAACAGGGGGTGGGTGGGTGGGGCAGGGGGGCCAGAAGCAGCAGGGTCAGCAGCAGGAGCTGAGGACGACAGGCTGGGCAATAGGCGGCAGGTGTACAGGTCTGTCCACACGAGCTATGTGACGTCTTTTGGCCCAACTAAGGCTACTGACAGTCATCCTACGTCTGCCACACTTTGTGTTTCTCAGTTTCAGCGCATGGCTGCAGATGAGGCCCTATGGCTGGCCCATGTGCTGACCCTACCAATCCTCCCTTCCACTTTCTCTACTTTCTCTACTTGCTATACTTTCTCTACTTCTACTTCTACGACTACTCTAGACTTTCTCTACTTTCTAGACTTTTTACTGGCTACCTTCAGCGCGACGCGTGTGGAGGGTGCGAAGCCCGAGCCCACGAACACGCAGCGTGAGCCGTGAAGCAGCTTGCGAGCTGCCTGGAACTCTGCTGAGGGCAACTCAGACAACAACCTGCAGGCAGCAGCAGATGCATCATGTGAAGAGTGGTCGCCTCTACTTGTACACCCCAGACACACTGTGCCTACAGCTGCTAACAGGCAACTCCAAGGTCCTGCTCACTCCTGACCAGGCATGATGGTGGGTCCACGCCGTTGTCATGCTCACCCATGGCCCTCTACAATTGTGCCCTGCACACACGTGGTGCCCATGTCCCTGGTCTGTGACTCATCACACCCATTGCGCACCATCTGCCCTATGCTCTGCACTATGCTCAGCCACTAGCACCAGCCCACACAGCCCACCAGCAAGCCCAGCCCACCACCAGCCCATGCAGCCAACCAGCCATGCAGCCATGCACCCGCCCACGCTGTGCTGCTGGCCCACCTATCAGTCTGTATGCCTACTGCGTATGCTGCGAATCACGAAGCGCAGCTGATGGCTCCAATGGACATGCAGCAGTTCAGACAGTAACCCAGCAGCCCAGCCTAGCCGGCAGTATAGCATCAGCAGACCAGCGCTGGTCATTAAGTGACCTGGTCCCTTAGCTGGAGGAGGAGCGCAGCCCAGGCAGCTGCCCCAAGACCCAGACCTCACCGGTAGAGCTGAGGCACCACTCCAGCCAGCACCTTGGCCACCTGCGCTGCCTCTTGCTGCAGCTGCTCGTCACGCTGCTCCTGCGGCAGCTCCTCAGCCCCTCCTGCAGCTCAACCGGCACCAGGACCAGCCAGGCCTTCCATTAGGTTCGCCACTCATGGGCATCTCATAGGTGGGTCTCACATCAACATATCATATCATATCCAATCGGTAGTCTCGTATCATATCATATCAAGTTGGTACTGTCGTACATGCATCACTCGCAATCAAACTACAGCAGTCCCTAATGTCACACCCATCCCTCACCTTCCCAACCTTTCGTGCGCCTATCAACCCCTGCCTCCATGTACCCACCTCCCACCCCTAGCTGTCCAGTCACCCCACCACTCTGCCTCGTCACTGCTTGCCTGCATCCCCTTGCTCGAGGTGTGACGAGGTGTGAGGAACAGGGTGCAAGTCGCCCAAAGCCAGCAGCTGGTTCGCCAGGACTTGGTCCCCCAGGGGGAGGGTCCACCCCAACCCCACCGCCAGGGCTGATGACCTGCACGGTGATTTGTGCAACAAACTGTGATTCATCAGAAGGGTTCATGCTCAGCATGAGTTGAGTAGGTAAGGTGTGCTGAGTGTGGTGCAATTCAGCTGCTGGTCACACTCCTGCTCACTGTCTTGTGAGTCCTGCATGTCCCACTGAGCAGTGCATGGCTTGACATGTACATCGTTTCGCTCGCTGTCTTGTGGTGTGACAGCATCACAACCGTCTTGTTATTGGTGTGATGCACAACAGTACGCAACTGAAGGCAATCCATACCTTTGCATTTGAATTGAAAGTGTGACCAATCACCTATCAGAAAACCCTCGTATCAGCCCTGCACTTGTTTACTCCCACAATTCCTCCCCCAGCCAGCCGTTGCCCTGCCCAAACCCTGACCCGCACCGCACCTGCATTCTCCGTCCAGCACATGCAGCGAGGCAGAGCACAGCCAGAGGTCTGCGAGCGGACGCGTCGCTCGTGGAGCCGCCAACCGTCTCCACACGAGGGGGGTGGGATGCGAGGCAGCTGGCCCTGCTGCTGCCTGCTGCTCGAGCACGGCTCCCTGCCCCTGCCCCTGCCCCTGCCTCTGGCCTCGACGGAGGTGTTGACCTGAGCCGGGGCCATGCAGCGTGGTGGGTGCCGTCAACCAAGGCAGGCCAGGTGCAGGGGCTTCGTCGAGGACCGGACACCAACGAATGGAGGCCAGCTCAGACCAGAAGCTGCGCGGCAGGTAGGCGAATCCCGCACGCATGTGAAGCTTACCCTGTTCAAGCCTGGTGGTAGGTGTTGGCAGCTAGGAGGAGAGGGTTGATAAGATGGGAGGAGAGGGGAAAGAGGGTGAGGAGGCAGTTTATCATATCATCATTTAGTCAATAAGGTAAGGTGGGTGGCAGCTGATGACTTGATTTGTGAGGAGGCGAGAACGTGGGTTATGATCAGCCATGGTCAGCATGGTGTGCTGCAAGCAGTAAGCAACCCTTTCAAGCGATCAGGTTCGAACCCCTCACCTTTGAACCTCTGCCGCCTCTGCCTCCATTTCCGCTTGCCACCTCGCAGCCTCCCCCTCAGGCGCCTTCCCATTGGGCCCCCTCCCTGTGCCCTCCCCTCTGGAGGCCGCAGTCTCCGGCCCCTGCCCACCCCCTCCGCCTGCCGCGCCTAGCAGCTCCTGGAATCCTCGAGCAAACAGCCCGAACGTCTTTCGCAGGCCCCCTCCCGCACCCCCGTGGCTGCTGCTGCCACTGCTGCTGCCTTGGGCACCAGGTCCTGTGCGTCCAGGTGCTGCTCGAGCCGTTTGACCGAGGTTGCTCAGGCTCGTGAACAAGGCGGATGGTGGGGAGGAGGAGGGGGTGGTCAGCCGTGGGGCTTCGGCCTCCAAGAAAGATAGCAGAGCCTGACATGCAGGCAGGTGGGCAGGCAGGCAGACAGTCGGGCAAGCAGGAGGGTAGGCGGGGCCAACGGGGCAAGGGGGCATGGGAGTGAAGGAACGAAGGAGCAAGGGGAGGAAGGGGCGAGGGGGCAGAGAGGAACGGGGACAAGGGAGAGCTTCTTAGGGTACAAATGTTAAGACCACTCACAAGGCTGCCACACCACCCCTCCCTTTCATCAGCCCACCTTGCCACGCGCCACTGCCATGTCAGCCTTCTCCTGCCAGCCATTCTCCCCTCCAGCACCACTGCTGTCACTCCCTTGCTCTGGGGGCTGCAGCTGTGTCGAGGCAGCTGCTGGTCCTGCACTCTCAGCTGCCTGGCCTGCAAGGCGCTCAATGAAGCGTGCGGCGTCGAGGAGAGTGTCACGGCCCGCGGAGGCGCGAAGGCCGAGGTGCTGCACGAGGAGCTGTAGGGCCTGTGGCACGAGGTCAGGCAGGCACAAGCACCACTAACTCGGAGGTTGCGTTTGGGTAAGGAGGGAGGAGGGCGGAGAAGGAGGGAGGGAGGTGGAGGAGGAAGGAGAAGGAAGGGAGGGAGGAGAAGGAATGCGGAAGGAGGAAGGAGGGAGGGAGAGGAGAAGGCAGGCGGCCTTAGGGAAGTTCAAAGGCTTTTGCAAGATCAGCACCGCATAGAGCGAGGCAGGTGGGCAAGGTGTGTGTAGGAGGTCATGGGCTGGCCCACTAATAAGACCCTTGCGGTGGCTGTGGTGAGGTTGTCATTGTTGAGGCTATCCCAACCAATGCACAGGGGTTAGACCTATCTGTCAGGTCAGGAAGGGTAGGCAAGGCCACTGGAGGGGGCTGGGTCAGGCGCCTTGCCACTGGTGAGGTTGTGGTAGGCAGGTCTGTCGCTATGTGGCTGATCCGTCAGGCCAGGCAGGGCCTGGAGGGATGCCGGGGCAGGTGGCGCTTAACACACAGACACTGTCGAGGTTGACACCGCCCCTCGTGGGCCTCTCAAGCCACAGCCACACATCTACACGGACTCAGATGCAGCCTTGCGCATCATCAACATCTCCAATGCCCAGCAACCACACCCCTGACTGCTGGCTTAGTGTTGTGAATCGGCAAGTATCACAAACCTTGAAGGCAAGGCAGGGAGGTGGGAAGGTGAGAAGGGTGAGAAGGGTACGATGTGCTGACCATTATGTCTCCACGAATTATGACATAAAACACGATCGTGATATTCAAAAATGATAGTAATGTATGATAAGATAAGCAAGGGAAAGGGATCACGACAAACGGAGTGGCCAAAGGTAGGCATACATCTGTGTAAGGCGATGCGGGGTGGGGCGAGGCAGGTGAGAAGGGTGGTTAGGGTGGGACGCAATCCATTGTGGCAAGATGGGTCCACTAGCAAAATTGGGCCCACCTGCTCGTCACCAGCCCAAGGCTCCGCTGGGAACGCCGTCTCGAGGTCCAGCAGCACCCGCAGCTCCACCACCCGAGGGTCGTACAAGCTGCCCGGTTTGTGCAACCCACGAGCTGGCTGATCCTGCCTGCCGTCGAGCTGCTTGCCTGGGGCACCTCCACGGGGCGAGGGTGGCTGCGGCCTTCGTGTGGGCAGGAATGCTGTGCCTCGGAGCAAGGGCAGCAGCTCGGGGTCATTAGCTGAGAGGCTGGACAGGGAGCGTACCACGGGCAGCAGCAGGGCGTCGCGCTGGGCAGCGGGCATGAGCGGCAAGCTGGGCAGCACGTGCATCTGTAGGGCCTGCAAGGCAGGTGGGGCAGGGCGAGTCAGAGTTAGGCAAACCAAGGGGGGTCCATGCTTGGGATGACAATGAAAGATGACAATGAAAGATGACAATGAAAGATGACAATGAAAGATGACAATGAAAGATGACAGTGAAAGATGACAGTGACAGATGACAATGAAAGATGACAATGAAAGATGACAATGAAAAATGACAAGCAAGGGCCGGCCCCAGGGTTGCAACGACCTGACAAGACGGTGACTGCTTGCATCATCAATTGTTTGCTGAGAGGCAGACAGACAGGACAACTGGACATCCATGTATATGCATATGCCATGCAAGCCTGCCATGCATGCAACGCCATGAATCTCCGGGGCAGACTGACTTTGGACAGTGAGAGTGCCTTGACGCCCAGATGGCTAGTCATGACCCGCGCCGCCTCGAGGCTGTCGGCCATTACGTACTTTGCTGCCAGCCCACTCGCGTCAAGGCCTGTGGTATAACGTTCAAAGATCACCCATGACATTGAGCAACAGCAGCGGCTAGTGCCACTGTTCATGCTGTCTTTGTTGCAATCACTCCCTTCATTTAAACATCGCTTGCGAGCAAACATGGGTGATTGAGTGATAGGTCCTGAACCAATCAGAAGCCGGTTCCAAATGTGTTCCACATCAACCACAGGTATGCCAATGTATGTGTTGCAGCAACGCCAACGGGCAAATGCCAGCATCAGCATCAGCATCAGCATCAGCGGCAGCGGCGGCGGCGGCGGCAGCATCAGCATCAGCAGCGGCAGCGGTAGCAGCAGCGGCAGCAGCAGCAGCGGCAGCAGCAGCAGCAGCTGGCAATGTCTGCTTCAGTGTGAGTATCCAGGAGGTTCGAACCACCCCTCCAGGCTCTCTCACTCTCATTCTCCCTCAACATCCACAGGCTTCGCAGGACCCACCTTGAGGCTGCATGAAACACTCTCCTCTCAGGTCAACCAGTGTGTCAGGATGCATCCCCTCCGCGCCTCCAGCCTTGCTCAACGACAAAAGTCCTGACCCAGATGCATCCTCGGCCCCGTTCAGCCCCAGACGTGCTGCGTTGCGAGAGGCCGCAGGGTAAATGGGCAGAGCAGCTAGCGTGGATACCCAGGAGCGCAGCAGGGCTTGGCTGCTACTGCCACCACCACCACCACCCCCGCCACCAACTCCACCGCGATTGCCCGGGCTGCTGCTGCTGCTGCTGCCACTGGCCCCGCTGCCCCAGCTGCTTGCCAGGCGGTGGAGGCTGGTGATGCAAGCATCCGTGAGCAGGAAGCGCCGCAGGGCATGGCGCTGAGGTAGGTTGGTCTTGGCCAGACACCCTTGCCAGCTCCTTGATGCCGACACTGTTGCTGACGCTGGTCCTGATCTCAACACTGCGGGAGGCGTGGGGCCGCGGTTGCTCAGGGCTATCACCACGTGCGCGGGGTCGAGGGTGAGGCAGTGGTCGACTTCCAGCTGTCTGCGTGGGAGGCTGTTGCCAAAGGTCGAGTGGTCCACGAACGGCATCCCTAATGCCAACAACAAAGCCACGACTTGGACGACGTCACTGGCGGGTTGGGGAGGGGTTGGGACGGAAGCTGGTGAAGCATCGGTAGCTTGCACAGCGCTACCCTCCTCCTGGATCCTAGGGTGTGGTGTATGTGAATGGCCAGGGAGCATTGCAGGCTCTCCTGCTGCTGATGCTGCTGCTGAGCTGCCGTCCTGCCCCCCCCCTTCAGCAGGCCCTCGGTGCCCGACGCTTCTTGCTCCTCCCTTCCCCGCCTCCTCGGCATTCTCAGCTGCCACCAAGGCTGCAGCCTCATTCACCAGGTCAGCTTCAGTGCTCAAGACCACGGCGGTGGCTTTGCTGCTCAGCGGGAGCAGGTGATGGGGGCGGACAGGGAGCAGGGGCAGCCCTAGGAAGTCGTTGAGGGAGGAGTGTTGAGACAGCCAGCGCCACAGCAGCTCCACCCAGCCCCTACAGCACACACGAGGTCACCATGTGCATCACCCTCTTCACCGTCACGAGACAACAGGTGTCAAGTGCAGTCAGAGAGGCAGGACTGCGGTGAACCGGCTGTGAGAGCAGGCAGCGCAGCATGAAGGTCAAGGCAGCAGCGGGTCACCAAACGTGCCCCCCGCCCCCCGCCCCCCGCCCCAGCCATTGCCACTCCCACAACCGCCCTTGCCACCACTCCACCACGCACTTGTTCAGTGTGCCACACGCTCCTGACCACGAAATGCCCACCCCACTGGAAGCTACAGGCGGGAGCACCCGCGGCAGCACTAGGTGAGCAAAGGTCCAGGGGGTTAGGCTGGCCAGACTCAGGACTTCCATCAGGGAGATGGCGCATAGCTGGCTGACCTGCAAACCGCAGACAAGTCACCACCTGTCTCAGCACTGCACCTCACAAGCGCCTTCAGCCCTACAGTTCCACAATCCTTGCATAAGCCGCTTCACACCCTCTGCAGAACACACCATCAGCACCAGATGTGTTTCATGGCCAGCGGAACACCCAGGAGCATGCATCCTCACCCCACTGCCTGTAGTGCATCCCAGCCAGGCTGCTCACCACTTCATCGCTGCAGCGTGAAGTGTCCACGAGGAGACCTCCAAGCTGAGCTCCGAGTAAGAGCTGGACCTCGAGTTCCGCGCCAGCCAGGAACACCAACCCCGTCTGCACAGCCTCAGCCCGCTGCTCCTTCCCTCCATCCCCCGAGCCACCCCTGTTGGCCACCAGCTTCCCGGTGGATTGCTGCAAAGCGTCCGTGGGTCCGCGAGCGAGCTGCCTTGCAGCAGCTTGAGTCTGTGTGAGGGAGTGAGTCACGGCCTGGTCGCGCGGCAGCAGTGCCCCGAGTGTGCCGTCGCGCAAAGGCAGCACGCACAGCCCCGCGAGCTGCTCGCGAACAAGCGCCGTCTGGTCGTAGCCCAGGCCGGCAAGGCAGTAGGCTAGCAACGCGGGCGCATCTTCTGCCGGCCCTATCCTCGAGGCCTGTGTCTGCAGGGGCATGCCTTGCAGCGTGCGTCGCACTGCCAGCGGGGTCAAACTGGGAGGTGGCGGGGTCATGTGCTTGCGCAGCAGGGCGACAAGGGCAGGGGGGAGGCCAAAGGCGAGGGGAAGGCCCAGCTTGCACACGGCGTGGCTGAGTCGAGGGTCGGCGCTGCAGGCAGTGTCGGGCAGCAGCAGCGCGCTGGGGTGCATCCAGCGGCCTCCGAGGGCAGGGGTGTGAAGCACAGCCAGGCTGGATGAGGTGGACAGCTTGCTGAACAGTCCGACAACCAGGGCCTGCGGAAATGCGGCGGCAAGAACCAATGCTCGAACTGCCTGGCACAGGACGAAACTCGAGGGCCAGGGTTGAGTGGGCCACCAGCTGCTGCAAGCCACCCCTGCCAACAAAGAGTCCCTAGTATCCTATGGTTGCTCTGACATGCCATAACATAACAGGTGTTGTGCACTGAAGTAGTATTTGCTACGCCATAATATGGTTAGTATCCTCGGACTGCTCTGATATGTCAAAGTGATCTGGTGAGCCAAGATGTTGCGTGCTGTTAGCTGGAACCCACTGCACTTTTCCAGCGCAAGGCAGCTGCTTCGCTCTCCCCATTCTTGGGATGCAATGGTGCAGTGATGGGATGCAGTGATGTGATACAGTGATGCATGTGGTGCATTGACAGCGCCTACCATCATTTGCTCCGTGAAGTGCAGTCGAGGACTGCTGAGGGGCGCAACGCACCTGCCACGGCTCAGCAACCTCGGCATGCGGCCACAGGGCAGTAAAGCGCGGCCCGGGTCCCAACTCCCGAGCAGCGGCCACCAGCAGTGACGCCCAGGCCTGAGCCGCCACCTCTGCGAGCAAGGCTCGGTTCCATGCGGCCCGCTTTGCGCCCAAACCTGCCATGTCCTCACCATACCTGGGCAGCAGCAGAGAAAGTGATGCAGATTCCCCTTTGAAACCCCCACGAGAGCATGGAAAAGAGGAGGCAAGGACTGAATGTAGACATCCACTTCATCAATGTACGACGTTGCTCATTTTGCTATGGTTGGGGGCTATACTATTCAACAGTATAGAAACACATAGTACATCTTGAGGTGTATACACAGTATGCTGCTATGCTTATGGTAGATGTGCTGCTGCTGCTGCTGTGACGGCGGCGGCTATCGCTTTGTTTGCTTATTGCTTGAGCCTGCGTTTATCGCTGCTGAGTGCAAGCTGTTGCAGTATTGCTGTGATGCTGTTAATCCTTAAGCGGCACTCAGAGCAATGCGACTTCAAAACAACATGGCACTCAGCTCACAGCACCAGCCTCCCTAAAGCATTCCTCGACACAGCGCCGCACCAAACCCACCAGATGTCTCGCCGGTTGCTGCTGAGCTCGAAGAATGCGTTGACGTGCACCGGGAGACCCGTGAGCGCTGGCAGGGGCAGGAAACAGAACGCCTGGCCTCGAAGTGCATCAGAAGCATCCCCAGTCGACTTCCTGCTGCCAGAGCCTGATCCAAAGCTAGTAGTCGAGGAGATGTCCGCGGCCACCGCAGCCCAAGCCACAAGAGGCACTCCAAACTGCGCCGACAGCTGAGCAGCCATTGCAGCACACGAGCCTCCCGCACACAGCTGACTGACGAGGAAGCGTGACTGCTGTTGTGTCGAGCCTGGCTGGTGCTGCCCATCACTGGCAACGCTGCTTCCATCGTCTCGAGGCTCGCGCAGGCTGCCGACAGCACCCATGCCCCCAGTGCCGGATGGGACATGGTCTGTCCAGACCTCGCTTTGCAGCTCAAGGATAAAGGAAGAGCCCTCGCTTGCAAGCTCAGCCGCAGCCGCGGTGGCGGCTGCCGCGGGGTGCGAGGGGTCAGCTGCCGCCGAGGCTTGCGCGGTGGCTCGTGCCTTGGTGCTTACGCGGGAGAAAAGGGCTCTGTGGGCTGCGAGCTGAGGGGTCATGTTGCTGATGGTGGTGGAGAACCAGGGGGTGGGTGCTGAAGCCCCATGTTGCCATTCAAACACCTAGAAAGGCACCATGCGCATCAACATCGCATGGACATCATGGGGGATGGAATGGTACTTTGGAGAAAGGACTACTTTAGCACCCAAGGTGGGTGGGCGTGTGGATAATATGGGGCTGTGCGACGCGAAGGTGTAGGCCAGCAAGCTGTACTAGGGCAGAGGCCTAGGCAGGCAGGCACGGCCACCCCTTGACATCACCATCACTGACCACATTTGCAGCTGCATGCATTGCTGCTGCCAGCTGTCGAGGCTGTCAGGGAGGCAAGCAAAAACAGCCCCGCTCACCTCAATGGCAGCTATGTTTTTGAGGAACAGCATGATGCTGGGCGCCTCGTGCATGAGGGCCCGCAGCAAGCCTTGCACCTTGGCTGCGTCATACACCTGCGTGGTGGAACCACAAGCAGGCAGGGCTGCAAGCAAGGGCAGGGGCTGCATATAAGGGTAGGGGCTCCAAGCAAGGGCAGGGGCTTCACGCAAGGGTAGGGGCTTCCCACAAGGGCTGGGGTTTCACGCAAGGGCACGGAGGCACGTAGGGTTAGATGGCTTCACTGGCACCGCAGTGCAAAACCTGCCCAAATGAAAATGAATACATTTAAAGGAAAGACAGACAAGAGCAAAGAGGAGCCAACATAGTCATAGTCTGCCGCGATGGGCGAGACTGGTTCCGGATACCGCTGCCGCTGCTGCTGCTGAATGACTGCATTGAACGTATTGGAGCGTCCCCATGTTTGCATTTGTCCCAAAACCAGTGGCACAGGGTCAGCTGGCTTGGCTGCCTAATTGAGGACAGGGAGGAACCGCAAGCCGGACCTTCCAGCCACTCTGCCACAGAGAAGCGGAAACTGGGTTAGGCTGGGCAGACCTGGAGAACGCTACCTGCTTGGAGATGTTGCTGTTGGCCGCGAGGACCGCTGTGCGAAGCGGGAAGCGGAACAACGTGCCGGGCCAAGGCCGGCCTGACAAGACGTCACATCCAAACGCTCCCTGTGGTTACCATATGCACACATGCACAGGCTGGCTTATACATATTCACACAAGGGGCAGAGGGGCGGAGGGGCGGAGGGGCGGAGGGGCGGAGGGGCGGAGGGGCGGAGGGGCGGAGGGGCGGAGGGGCGGAGGGGCGGAGGGGCGGAGGGGCGGAGGGGCGGAGGGGCGGAGGGGCGGAGGGGTGGAGTGGCGGAGTGGCGGAGTGGCGGAGGGGCCACACAGGTCGCTACTAACATAACAGATATGCTTGCTTCCCCGCCCCAACATCTGACCTACCTGGTATGGTGCAAGCTGGCCTGCGCACTGAGCTGCAACTACACCCGCTTGCTCCACCAGGTTGATCTTCTTCCCCGGGTTGGCAGCAGAGATGTTTGGCAGGTACTGCACAGGGTGGTGCCAAGGGTGTGGCGCATTGCAAGGGTGTGATTTTTAAACATCTTCCATGTTCAAACGTCTTCCTTAGTACAGCTTCGAGAAACACGGCAAGGCGTCGCTGTCACTAAGAACCATCTGGTAGTGATGCAGTCACTATGCTGGCCTGCTTGCTGGGTGGCAAGGGAACAGCGGCGGGGGCGGACCTTGCAGTGCGGGTCGAAGATGACACAATGGGAACCTGACACAAAGCTGGGGAGGTCAGTGATGTGGTAGCAGGAGTTGAAGCCAATCCTGTTGCAGCAAAGGACAGAGCAGACGCTTTGTGAAGGGCTGGGGGTGGGCTAGGGGTGGAATGGAGGAGGGCTAGGGGTGGGGCGGAGAATGGGCTAGGGGTGGGGCGGAGAATGGACTAGGGGTGGGGCTGAGAATGGGCTAGGGGTGGCGCGGAGAAGGGGCTAGGGGTGGGGTGGAGGAGGGTTGGGAGACGGAGCCACTTATTGTGGAGTGGGGCCACTTACCTGAACCGTTCTGTCATTGCCCGCACTCACCCTACCAGCAGAACACTTGCCCTCAGGCAACCCAGGTAGGTAGCCAACCACCTACCCGAACCGCCCTGTCTTGCCCGCCTCCTCCCTCTTGACACTGTCCCCGACCTTGCTGATGGAGTCGAAGTCACGCTCGCTGAACACGGCGTTGTTGAACACCAGGAGGGCCACGCCTTGGAAGGGAGCCATGCTGGCGGCCAGTAACCCAGCTGCATGCCGCATGCCACACATCACACACCACACATCACTAGTGCCCTCACTCAACTAGCCATGTGGGTCAGCACCCAGGCTGCTTGAACACCAGACACCACGCATGGTGCCTACTTGCGACAAATGCCAGGTCTGTATGTATTCCTCATCACACATCATCACACGACATCACCAATTGCATACCAAATGTCACACGGCACAATGCCTATGCTACAGGCTGGGTAGCAGCTGGACAGCAGCTGGGCAGCAGCTGGGCAGCAGTTGAGGGGCGGCTGGGATGCACCTGTGGGGTGCTGGCGGTGGTCCAAGCAGAAGGCCATGCGTGTGGCCCGTGCATCGTCAGCGTTCTGCACCCGCCATCACATCATCCCACCAAAGCACCAGTGCAGTTTATGGGGTGCAACCCTGCCACCCTCTCCCCTCCCCCATGGCCCCCACAACCCCCTTGCCCTCTGCCCCCCTCACCCACACCCCTGCGCCCACACACCCTGCCCCCGCTCGCCCCACTTCCTGCATGTCACAGATCAGCCTGACCTGCACCAGCTCCTTCAAGATGGGCGTTCCTCTGCAGCAGGCGGTGGGTAGGGGCAGGTGACAAGGGGCGGATGAGTCAGAGGGGGGCCTGCCACTGTCAGATGAGTCAGAGGGGGGCCTGCCACCGTCAGATGACATGATGACGACGGCAAAATGGAGGGCTATGACCTAGCGTGCTGAATGCTGATGTGCCGTGCAAGACATGCTGGATATGCCAGCGTACACCTTAAACGCTGCTACTGCTGCTGCCACTGCTCATGTTTTGTACAGCCGCTGCCGCTGCCGCTGCCGCTGCCGCTGCCGCTGCCGCTGCCGCTGCCGCTGCCGCTGCCGCTGCCGCTGCCGCTGCCGCTGCTACTGCTGTGTAGCAGCATCACACGGCACCCACTCTGGGTAGTTGATAAGGATCTCTCTGATGCGGGCGGTCAGGTCCACCTGGGGGCCACAGCACCAGGTCATCACAGGTGACAGCCAGGCCTAAACCTCAGGTGGTGCTGCAGGGGCACCACCTGCTGCTGCAGCCCATACTGCTGCTGCAGCAGGCGTATGAAGCGCACACATACCTACACCACAGCCAGGGTCATCACCCTGGCCAGACGGCCCCTGCCAAGCAAAAGCCGTCCCAACCGACCCATGGCCTGCTGCCAGCATGACTGGGCACTGCTCCCTGACCTCCTGCTGCCATCGTCACAAAGCTTGCTCTAGCTCTGGCTGGTAGCTGGCTGGTAGTTGGGTGATGCTGGCAGCCTTCCTGTGATGGGAGTGACCTAGGCGGTGGGTTGAGCCAGCAGGGGTGCACTGCACTCTCTCAACCCCCTCTCACTCCTTCTCATGCTAACACCAGCCTGCCTGCCTGCCTGCCCGCCTGCCTGCCTGCCTGACAACAGCTGCCTGCCCACAACTAATCTCCTGGACCTGACATGATCTGATGTAGTCAGGACACTATTCACACTAGTCACTGACAGGCTGCACGCAGCAAGGGGAGTCAGTCAAGGGGGGCTTGGTGCAATTGGCAGATTGATGGCTGTTTCTAGCAGGTCGATGCTGGTCAATAACGCAGCAGCAGCAGTAGCAGCAGCAGCAGCAGCAGCAGCAGCAGCAGCAGCAGCAGCAGCAGCAGCAGCAGCAGCAGCAGCAGCAGCAGCAGCAGCAGCAGCAGCAGCAGCAGCAGCAGCAGCTCGTGTGTATGCTGAATATACACCCCAGTGTGTGACAGCAGCACAGCAGCACGCCAACACGGTAGCACAGCAGCACGGCAGTGCAGCAGCACACTACGCCCACCTTCTGCCCGAAATCCTCCCACGCCATGCTGGTCGATGGCTCGCCTGCCTGACTGCCGACTGTATCCTGGCCTGCGCTCCTCGCACTCAGTATCCCTGTTGATAGATGGATCAGCAGAGAGCAGCAGTGCTGACGCAGCGGGCTCGACGGTACCACGTACATGGGCGCGCAAATTGCCTGGGCCTAAGGGCTGCCATGGAGCTGCTTTATGACAAGACCTACGCCGAGCCCTAATGCGAAGCAAGGCTAGTCGTTACTTGTGCGCCACTACTATGCAGCTACTCAGCTCTCCATCCAGCTACTCAGTTGCGCAACAACACGCAAAGAGCAGCTCTTTGTGTGACCTGAATGACGGATACACTGGGTGGATGTTCAGGCTACGGGCGGTGCCCTTCTGTCACGGCGCGGACTGGTTGAAGCGTGCCGAGGCTACGAACCCAGTAGATCAGTAGATCAGTAGATTAGGTTAGGCCACGGTAAGTTGTACCGGCCGGAAAAGTGCCCATTTCGAGGTGCTGTTCGTGTGCAGGGACAGGCCACAAGCCCTACCACCACTCTCAAACACCACCACTCTCAAAACTGTCATCAGCACTAGCACTAGCTCTGAAACACGTGGCAGGGGGGGTCCTGCGCCCGACAAAAGTTTGAGCCCGTCCATGCTGCTGGGCCCACCCAGCATCACCCAGCGTCACCCCTCCCACTGAACCCCCCTAACGATAAGGGACAACGGCTTTTCCGGACTCATCTCTGGTTGGACTGTCAACTGGACAGCAAAAAGCCCCAAATATAGCATGTTTGGCATGGGGTGACGTGTAGGGAGCGACCGCCAACCTAGAAGTCTACATTTTGTTAGCCTGTAATTCTAGCTCTTCGAGCCATTTTTTTGGGTGTTTATGTAAATATAGGTGTTTATAGGAATCCGAGCCAACTATAATTTCATGGGCGTACCCTAGTGACGTGACACAAGTCGCACGCTGTTCTTGCTCAGGTACCTTTGCCACAAGCGCAACCCGCACCTTTCAATCATGTCATCAGCACACTAGCACACACGTCAGGGGGGTACTGCGCAGTAATGAAAATCAGGGGTGCCACCACTGGCGGGGGTGACCTAGTGCAAGTGCGTTTAACGTCCATTTCAGCTCAGCTATTCTGGTGTGTGCCTCTCTAATTGGGGTAAGAGCTCCTATAGTCAGGTCCCACAAGGTCAGGTAAAATGGCTCGATAAAATGTACCGTCACTTTTTGTCGCGTATACTGAACTCCAAGAGGTCAAACCGCGACGCCCCGCTGCGGCGTGGTGCTCCGCAGCTTGGCCTGCGAGGGACGGGCTAAAGTCAACTTTGCCCCCCTCCGCGGTATCCTGGTACCAGTGACTCCTTGCACCCTAACGGTAGTGCACATGAATCAACAACGCCGCAACGACGAACGTGGTAGAGCGGTCACTAGTCGGTCGGTCGGCGTGCCGCGATGGGGTGCCGGCATGCAAATCTGCAGTAGGTCGATTTGCTGCTTGTTGCTGCTGCGCATCCGTCTAGTTTCTGCGCCCTAGCGTTGACGTATACTCATAGCTCCCACGGGAAGCTATTGCAGTGTAATACATCTGCCCTGCACGGGTTGGGAGGCTAATGAAATTCCAGTGAGTTAAAACCTAATTTCTAGGCGGGAAGTGCATCAAACGCCGTGCTGACCTCATGTTGAGATGCAAGCGGTGTGCCCCGAGAACTTCTGCAACTTTTGGTAGCGTATCCGTTAGGTTAGCACCCATAGATACACTTAGACATACCTACCATGCTCATGTCTAAATTACCCCATCATCTCGCGCTCACCAGGCTGCGAAAGTACTAGAGGTCGTTCTGGTTCCTCCAAGCTACCACCAGCGTCCATCAGCGGCGCAAATTATGCAGACTGGCGGCCATTGATAGCGATGGCACCCCGCACTAAGCGTAGTAAGAATGGGTCGGCGGTCATGGCAGCTCGGGTTGCAGCTGGCATTGCCCCGTGGACGCGCATGGCCGGCTTCATCGCAAACCGGTTCATGGTAAGGCTTCTGCGGCCTCAGTGGCTCTGTTCCCAGCTCCTTCTACCCCCTCTGCCATCTGTCATCAAGCCCACAAGCATCAATCTGGTGAGTTACATTGATAGCCAAGAAGTTACAATGATACATGTTGCTAAAGCTATAGAAGCTCACCTCCACCATGCAAGGTTATTGTTACCTAAATCAGCTTACTACCATTGATCGATCGTTCTCCTTGTTGCAGGCCTGTGTGCTCAAGCGGGCGCTGGTGCTATTGGCTTTGATAGCAAGGGGGACAACCTGGGCATCATCATGCAGTTTGCACTGCCCATGCGCTTCCCTGCCCCAGCCACCCCCCCATCTCCAACCCCAGCCAACCCCCCGTCTCCAACCATCACCTCCCAACCAACCCCTGCCAGACCCGCCAGGGTGATCAGGCGGCCGTCTCGTTTTGCAACTGACAGCCCCCTCCTCATACCACCACCTCCCAACACTCCATGCCTACCCTCCTCCCTCAGCCAGGGATCAGCCTCTGCCTCTCCCTCCACTCCCCCCTTCCAGGGTCCCAAGGCTGCCAGCAAGGCTGCTGCCTGCTCCGCGTCACTAAACTATCCAGCCGCATGCGCCAGCAGCAGCTCCCTCCCACCTCCTGCGCCACAGTCAGTCCAGCCAGGGTCAGCATTCCATTGCTGCCTAGGATTCGTCCACCTGGAAAGCCATGACGCTGAGCATCAATGCGCTAAGCTGATTGAGTGCTTGAAGGCAGCTGGCTACTGGACAGCAGATGTCAAGATCTTGTTTGCTGTTTGTGACAGCGCTGCAAGCAATGTGGGCAAGCATGGCGGCGTGGTCATGCGGCTGGCAGCAGCTAAGATCAAGGCGGGCCATCAGGTGCACACCATCTGGGTGGTGCACTGCTGGGAGCATGTCCTACACAACTCAGTCCGCCACTTGTGCCAGGCCTACGGCTGCAGTGCCCAAATGCAGCGAGAAGGCCACAACAGCCAGCTTTGTTGGATGCTAGAGCATGTGTCCACTCACTTCAAGAAGCACCCCCTTGCGGAGGCACTGCAAGTGGAGCTGGCGTGCTTGACACGTTGGGGCACCTACGCGTTGGGGCACCATTAGGTGCTTAGTAAGCATGCCATCAGATGAGCAACGAGCAGCAGCTGTAGCTGTCAGAGACAGCGTCACAGCCCGGCAACAGCAACAGCAAGAGGACAGCAAGAGGCTAAAGGAGTTGGAAGATACAGCAAGGGGGGTGTACAACAGGTTTGAGCCACCCTTGCCTGCTCTGCGTTCCAAAGGCATGACGGTGGAGGAGCTCAAGCATCTGAGCCAGAAGTTGGGGGTAGGGTCCGTGGGTAAAAACAGGCGGCAACTACTCGAGCGCATCGAGGAGTATTGCAAGCAATAGTGTCAACCAGGGGCACTATTGTTGCTAACAGTAGCAGCCTGTGTCAAACACATGTTCACGGCTCATGCCTAGACCCCTGCCAGACCCACTGACCTAGCACGTATGTCGTGGTTCCCTTCGAAAGCTGCAGAAATGACGCGATGTCCTGGCTGAACCTTGCCACATGTGCTGCTTGAGCTGCACCGCCTTCTTCTTTCTGCTGCTCCATTTATCTGCCCTATCAAATTGCTCTCATTCATCTGCCCTATCAAATAAGTCGTCGAAAGACACTTCGGACATGCTGCCTGCAGCTCATAGTATATGCTTTAGTGTGGTGGAAGAGGAGGGCTTCGTCATGTTGCGAGCGAGCTGCGACAGCCCGATGCGAGATGCGAGCCACCCCGTTACCGAACATAACCGCCGGCCCTCGCGCAAGCGCTGTTGTAGACCGTACCTACTGGCACCCGCGTTAGAGAGAACGCCGCATCCATATACATTAACCTTGCCACCTGGACACTTGTCGACACTGGTGGGCGCCCTGGCCGTGCAGGCCCTTTGATGCAGTAGACATATCGGGAAGGCTCGCTGATCACGGCTGTGTAAGCGCGGCATCAAATGGCTCATGGTACACTTTGCCAAACAGACCTTGTGGGACCTGACCTATAGCTCCCACACATTTCCTGTGTGGGGGGTTCAGTATGAAATTTAGTGAAGTTTAGTGTGCGACACTCAGTGCAGCTTGAGCCACTCACCCTCACCTGGAGTAAGCAAATTGAGACCAAGACTTGAAGGTCATCTTACCACACGTTTCTTACAGGTTTGACCAATCTCTCGTTCCGCAACTTTCAGAATGCAGCTCAATTCGTTCCACGCTCAACCGACACCGCATGAGTGATACAACGCACCTAGGGGCACTTGGCAGTGCTTGGAGCAGCCGGCCATCTCACCCAGTCCACCTTTTAACGCTCTGTGCACACGTTGGATACACGCGGAGCCTCCAGCCTCCTCGTGTGAATGGAAAATGGGCTTAAATGCCAGTCACATTCACACCAACAGGCCAACCAGTTGCTCAACATCCGACTATGCGCTGGGGGTGAACTTGGTGGCGTAGGCGAAGGCGTTGTTGGCACCAGGGTTGGCCAGGTGGTCAGTCAGGTTCTGGATGGGGCCCTTGCCGGTCACAATGGCCTGCACAGCATGCACAGCCGAGGTTGATCATTACAGCAGACACAGATAAGACCTACAGCAGGGTTGGACTGGTCACAATGGCCTGCATGGCATGAACAGCAGTGCCCAGCTGATCAGATGATCAAGGGTCATCAGCAGTAGAGCGATGTCAACATGGCAGGGCTGTAATAGGGTAGCAGCAGGGCAGCTCGGGCAGCAGAGGGGCAGGTAAGGGTTCAGATCTGTGCTGGGTGGTGATCAGCATGGAGCCATGGAGACATGACAGGAGGCCAATCCTGGTACCACCATGACTCACCTGGACGAAGAAGCCAAAGCACGAGAACATGGCCAGCCGCCCGTTCTTGATCTCCTGCAGCAGAGGCAATGGCAGCGGTGGCCATGTTGGTTTCAACCTGCTTCAGCTTGCACGCCAACGAAACAGCTGAGGTGAAAATGCTTAGGTGCATCCAACTCCAGACCAAGTGCCACTCCCATGATGCAGCAGTATCCACGCTGAACCCCCACACACCACTAAACCCCTCATCTGACCAACTGCCACGCTGAACCCCCACACACCACTAAACCCCTCATCTGACCAACTGCCACGCTGAACCCCCACACACCACTAAACCCCTCATCTGACCAACTGCCTCAACCTACAACTTCCCATCCTGCTCTGATCCGACCACCTTTCCCTCCAGCACTAACCCGACTTGCTGCTGCTCCAACCCTTCCTTGCCACCCACTGCCGCGTCCTAGGATTGGGGCTGCAGCCAACACTGCCAAAGACCGCCCCTTCAGCCATAAGCTCTGCAGCCAATCCTAACTATCACCTTCCTGCACTGGTTGCCACTGGAAGGGGTCTTGCAGCCACCCTGCCAAAGCCAAGCAGCTACGTCCCTCTCAGCCATCAGCTCTGCTCTACATTGAATTGCCACCCCTGGCCCTGTAGCCCAGGCCTAGGCCAGCACCTCACCTTGACCTTCAGCTCAGCGAAGGTGTCAGGGTCATCAGCCAGGCCCAGGGGGTCAAAGGCACCGCCAGGGTGCAGGGGGTCCAGGCCCTCGCCTGCGTAGGCAACATCATCAGCAAGCCTCTATATGCAGAGTGATGTGCACACTGGTGACCTTGGCAGCGCCATCATGCACAGCATGCCAGCAGCCATCCAGGAACACCCACTCACTAACCATCTGTCAGCTGGTAGCCACTTTACTAGAGTGATGTCACATTGCAAACATGAGCTGTGCTGCGGGAAGCAAGAGACAAGCTGGAAGCTGTTGTAAGCGCTGGCCCTGCCGTTCAAGGCTGAGACCCCTCACTGGAGCTGCTCCTGCTCACTATCAAAATTGCTGCTGGAAAGGCTGGCTGCTGCATGCTGGCAAGATCTGTACGTAGGCCGGCAGAGGGCCACAGGCAGGTGAGCAGAGTAAGGCTGGAAGGTGAGCAGTAGGCGGGTTAGGCACGCCTGGTTATAGGCCAGCTTACCCAGGGGCCCGCCATTGACTCGGTAGCCCTCAGCCAGGCCCATGAGGATGACCTGCACACCACAGGGAACCAGCCGAAGGATCATGTGATGGACAGTTGAAACCAGCAGCAGCCATGATTGCTTGGAACAAAAGAGAGGCAGGCGAGAGGGGGCTACATGCAGTGCAGGCCACACCCCTACCAACTGGCACATGATAGCTGATGTGTCATCAGGGAACATGCTGCTTACCTGGACGGCCAGGGTGGCAATGATGCTCTGGGCGTGGACCAGGTTCTCGTTGCCTGCGCACCGCATCGGGCAAACAGCTGACCGCCAAATGTCGACTCCACCCATTGGCGGGCGACGAGTCGCGGACCGGCATATCTGGGTTGGCTGCAGCGCACGCACCGAGGTAGTTCAGGCCGCCCTCCTTGAAGATCTCGGCGCCAGCCTTGAACCACACGCCCTCCAGGGGCACGCCATTGGCAGCCAGGATCTCGGGCGTGACAATGCCCAGGGCACCCAGCAGCGCCCAGCGGGCGTGGATCACCTCGATGGTGCGGTAGCGGCGGAAGGTCTCCTGTGCGTATCAACTCGCGTCACAGGGATGGGCAATCTAGCCCTAATCTGGTACCTGTCCCCAAAATCAGTGCTGCCTGCTTGCACTCACGGGGTCGGCGGACAGGCCAGCTGTGTCCCAGCCATAGTCACCGGCGAACTCGCCGCTCAGATACGAGGGGGGCTCGCCTGCATTGATCATTCGGTACACCGCCTGAGGTACGCGTCATAGCCGTACGTAGCGTCGACACCTGGCTCCGCCATCAACACTCCGCACCAGTGAAGGGGCCCAGGAAGAGTGGGCGCTCTGGGCCGTACCAGATGCTGTCACTGCTCTTCAGAGGGGCCTTGGTGCGGCGGGCCTGCACTGATACCTGGCGCCGGGACACACCAGCGCGCACGGCAGAGCGGGTGGCGGACTTCAGGATGGTGGCCATTTTTGCTGTTGTCTGCTTCGATGCTGCAGTGTGCGCAAATGCGTGCCTTTGCATGCTCGTCAAGATCCTCACTCGCTCACTCATTACAATTTGCCGATCTTCCACAATTCCTACTCTCACATCTCCCACACTGACCTTCACGCTCACCCAATTACCCCGCACTGAACAGACCACTCCTGCTTCCATAGCCAATCCCACAAGAATCATCCCAAGCCATGACGGATTAATGGACATTGTGGGATCTATCAACCGTAGCTTTATCGCGTTAGTATCAGCCTCCATAGCTGATAGGTAGTGCAAGTACCAAAGATGCTCATGTTTATCACAACGACAAGCAGTGATCAGTCTGTATCTCAGATAACTCAAGTGAAACTCTTGACACATTCCTCACTTTCCAAGTCTCTTGCTTGCTTTCAAGTGACAGCCTTTCGCTCGAGCCTGCTTGATCATTTGACGACAGCGTGACGAAGGCAGCGACACGGTTCAAACGCGGCGGGACGCGGCGGACAAAATCCCTTACAACCCCAGTGCCAATACCATCGTTTTTGCACCAGCCCTTTGTCCCTCATTGGGCAAGCACGCGGTGAGCCCAGACGCCTCCTCCAGCCTCATCCCCACAAGCCGCAGCGAGCGCAATGTAGGGGGAAGCCAGCTCAGTCTAAAGCAGGGAACGGACCTAGGTGTCATGGCGGTGTGGCTTTCGAAGCCAAGCGGCGGTCCACGCGGGTCCTCACCGCGCAACTCAAATGCGAGTCGTCGGAGCTGGTGCAGGTTTGCAAGGCCCACCAGCTTCAGCCGGTGAGCAGGACGCACTATACACTTGACGACAAGAGAAAGGAGACAGGGCAGGACGCCAGGAGTGAGGAGTGAAGGGACCGGGCCCCAAGAAAGTGAGTCCGCGAGGCCGGGACACGCTTGGACGCCGCTCTCACCTGCAGCCATTGTCAAGTTACATACCAGCGTTGTCGTCTGCACCCCACCAGTAGTGCCTTGCAGCAGTTTAGGTGGTAGGCACCCATGCAATACGTGCAATGTGTTCACATGAATATCACCTGCTTGCTGGGCTGATGAGCGAGATGCTGTCCTTACCACATTGCCATGTAAAGCCTTCCCACAGCTAAGCGTCCCAAGCCCACCTGCCTCACCCAACCACTCCTCCAGCACAAGTGCTTCCAGGCGCTTCAGGCATGCTGGCGCCACCCGCACTGCCTCCAACCAGCTGGCCACTTGTGGACCCGCCAGGTGCAGGTGCGTCACTGCCGGCAGCCGTGCCATGCTCATTACCAAGTGCTGTGGTGTGATAGCATAGCCCCCATACACTGTCAAGGCCAATAGGTGGGCAGCAGACTGGGCAGCAGGGCCAGTCGGGGCCACCAGCCAGGCCACATCTTCAGCCGTGAACAACGTGACGTGGCAAAGGGCTAAGGCTGGAGCCTGCCCTGCAGCGCACCCACTGGAGGAAGAGGTGTTGGCGGGCATGTCATGCTCACATTGTGCAGTCTCACACCTCTGGAGCACTGTAAAAACTGGCCCACACCCCCAGCTGCTTGCACTGAGTAGCGGGTGACCATGACAGGGCGCTGATTGGCCAGGCCTGGGGTGGCTGTACCCTGAGCCCTCACTCTCATGATGGAGTGTGGCAGGTGTGACCTTTGAATCCCACCACTTTTCAGCGGGGCTCCAGGCCTTGAGCTGCAGGCTTTGCAGCTGTAGCGCCCTGCATGCCCCCACAGGGCACTGAGTCGAGACCCATAGGGCATGCTGCAGCTGTCGGGCATGACCAGGGCTGCAGGTCAGCAGAACACGATGCTGCAGCACTGGGAGCTGTGCAAGCAGCTGGCCAAGGTTCTGCACCAGGTCTTGAGCTGGCTGCTCGCCTTGTATCGCTTTGGGAGATGCTAGAGTGTCTGTGCTGAGGCTGCTGCTGCTGCTTGCACCGTGCAAGCAGGACGCACGCTGGCTCGTACCCTTGCTGCTGCTGCTGCTGCTGCTGCTGTGATTGCAGCAAGGGTCCCTCTGCTGGCTGCTGCTGTTGGTGCAGGTGCCCCATGCGTCATTGCACGCTGCACCTAATGCTGAGTGCAGCCCTTCCACCTCATCCTGCAAGGCGAATGATGGAGCTGAGCTGGCCTGTTGGGATTGCCTGCCTTGCAGGCTACTGCATGGCAGGGTGATGGTGAGGTGTGACAGGCCAGTGAAGTGTGACCGCATGGTGTGAGGCCAGGTGTGACCCAGGATAACCACCCCATACAAGTGTAACTCCTTGAGTTGAGGAGGCAACTGTAATAGGTCACACTCCGCCATGGTACAACAGGTTGAGGCAGCTGTTTCCCATTGGCCCTCAATTGTCCCAACAGCCCCATGTTGCTGGTGTGGTGAGAGGCAAGCTAGGAAGCTGCCAGGCAGCTGGGATGAGGGCAAGGGGGAGGCTGTGGGTGCAGTGCTCGAGCCCTGTGGGCAGCCAGCAGGACGACAGCAGTCTTCTCCCAGCCCTCTTTGGCTGCTCCTCCACACGCCCACTCTCAGCTCCCTGAGCAGAGGGAAGGCACGGTGAAGGGCAGGCCATGGGAGGAGTGGGGCAGCTGGGGTGGATTGATAGGGGGGCAGCTGCAGCTCCAGCTGGCGCACACCCCGGCCAGCGCCTGGGTTCAAGTCCAAGCGGGGGCTGTCAGCAGCATGGCAGGGTGACCCCGGTCCTGTGAGCAACAGGGTGGGTAGCTGGTGGGGATTGCGCAGGCAGGCAACTGACAGTGGGCATGAGGCTAGCTGGATAGATGGCAGGGGAAGAAGGCAGGGGAGGGGCAGCAGGTAGGCAGAAGCTGACGATGACAGCGACTGAAACCCAGCCGATAAGTGTCTAGTTATATCACAAACTGGGTTCCGTCACAAAATGCTTCACAGGCCGAAGCACTGCAGCTCAGCACAGACGAGGGGACAGGTTGCAAGGGCTCAGCAGGTAGGCAGCCAGGCTGGTGGTTCCATTGTGTGAATGGCAGGCGTGCGGGCAGCTGGGACGGTGAGAGGCCCCATCCTGGAAGAAGTAGCTGGGCTGGGTGCTGGCTCAGCCGTCCAGGGCTCATAGAGGACAGTGAGACAGAGAGACAGTGAGACAGTGAGACAGTGAGACAGTGAGACAGTGAGACAGTGGCGCAGTGAACCCTGTGGGCAGTGGTGGGGTTGCTGGGTGGTGGGTGGTCCAGCGCAGCAGCAGGGGGCCCTAGGAGGTATGGGCTAGGCCTGAGGTGGCGAGAGTCCAGCGGATGGGGTTCACCTGAGTCGGGCGAGGAGTGCTGGCAGACTGGGCACGAGGCCGATTGCGCTTGTGAAGTACAGGAAAGGTGGTGGCACAACTGGTGCAATGCATCTGCATGCATACGTGGTGCATACATCACATCTCCTGCACACTTTGTTCTCACGCATGTTGACAGGCTCAGAAGCCACTATGGACATTGAAAGCTTACTAGAGGAACCATGTATTCATATCCTGGGGAACAGCTACACTTACCAGAGGTTTGGCTCTCAACGACGACTACCAGCCGGGCAGGCAAGGTGTGAGAGGAGGCGGTCAGCCATAACCACGCATCACCGCTGTCTTCACCAAATGCAACCCGCAAACCCCCATCAGCGCGCCACGCTGGTATGATGCGCGACCATGCTCGGCACGTGAGCCTGCAGGCATGCAGAGAGCCCAAACGGGCGTGCCGCAAGGCTAGCTGTAGAGCCAAGGCATGAGCTCCGCCACAGCAGGAGTCAGAGTTCATGGAACCGGGTTTCCAAAACTGTACACTGGTCAACTGGTTCCAGAGTCCTCCAAGTTTTAATCCCTACAGCCCTCATGCAACACCAAAATAAGCATGAGTTGTAATCAAACACAGGCTGCGAGATCGCTGTTGTAAAGGCTACTGATAGTGTGCCTACTGCCCACTTCAGCTCAGCCTTCTGGTGTGTGTGCCTCCAGGTCTACTACTAGCAAGAGCTCTACCCTACTCTATAGCTCTTACTCACACACATCCCCTTTGTGAGGGGTTTGGTATCTTGTTTTCTTGGGGTGTATTGCTGTAGCTGGCTATCGCCGCCACTTGCGCCGCCACTTGCGCAACAAGGCCTTGTCACGCACGTACACACACTCCTGGCCTAGACTGCCTGGCTTTGGCATGGCTGGGCGGCCTGCCCAGTAGCACAGCTCCGTAGGACGTGGGCCTGGGCCGACTGCACAGCGGCGGATGTTCAGCGCGGCTGACACGTCCCGGTCATAGAACCTGCACATGTATGGGTGTGAGCGATGCATGAAGTCAACCCATGTCATGTGGGATATGTTGCAGACATGCACATGTGCAGTGCCAGGCCAGTGCTTACCTGATGTTGTTGCTTGTTGAGCACATCAGGCCCCGGACTTGGGAACGCTTTGCTTCGCTGTACACTGGCCGTAGCCACCTGCATGGGCACATGGGGCAATGCATACTTGTAAGATTTTTCCTTACCTTTCCAACCTTGACCCTACCCAGCCACCTTGACTCCACCACCTCCAAGCACTACCAACCCTCACCTCCACCCTGTCCTCTCATCCCTCTCACCTGAAGGACTCTGGCGGCTGCCCAGGGAGGGCCTCACTGGGGTGGCTGTAGGCTGAGCTGACCCGGCTGGTGCGGAACTCATCTACCATCACCACACGCCCTGCCCCGAACTGCCTCACCGAACTGCCTCACAGAAAGAACTTTTCCCTACTTCGCTGCAATTGTCTTGGGGTTACCACGGTGCTACTTCGTGCCTAAGTGCGCTTCAGAGTTGTGCCAACAAGCAGTGAGAGAGCCACCTCGAACAGCCGTGGAAGCAGTAGGCGCATAACGACATCACGACTTGAACATGCGTCGCCAGCTCACGAGCACCTAGTCACTGTCGTAGCTTGTTGAATAAGCTGCCCCGGCACGTTTCAGCGACTCGGTCAGTTCGCTGACGTCGCTGCTCTCGAAACCCCAGCCGTCTAGCAAAGCTTTGCCCGAGGGTGCGCTACTTGCTGCCCGCCATTGCTTCACCACCGCTTGCGTCCATCCCTCAAAAGCAGACGTTGCCAAGAGCTTTGTAAGGACCGGGACACTGTGCACGTCTCCCGCTAGGCGTTCGCCAATGCCCGGCTGCAGCGACACGTCCCCGTGAAGCCCCACCGCGCCTGAAAAGATATGTGGGAAAGGTAAGGGCACAAGGAGTGGCAGCGGGCTGACGACACGATGCTGCACTGCGCAACGCCTGGGTGCGGCGAGGAGTAAGGCGTTCAGGCTCAGTAGTGCTTGCTCGGTGGTGACAGGGCCGACGCCGCAGCGCGGTCCTGCAAGCAACGACGACAGCATCGCGCCGAGCTCACACGCCACCCACACTTGCATTGCTGGCACCAGTCCGCGGCCTGACCTCGGAAGACGACGCATTCGGCGAGGCAGTCTGCAGCGCTCAAGTCCTTGATCCCAGGCGTCAGGCTTGCCAGGGCGGGTTCGGTGGTGTTCCTCAGCACGGCACACGCAGCAGCGGGGCTGCCCGGTGCCACCTCCACCCCGGCCATATGTGGATGTTGCAGACGCAGGTCTTGCCCTGCCATTAACTGCAGCTTGCATCAGGGAACGCAGGGCAAATTGTGGGCCTTGCTGGTCATGACAGCAACGTAGCTTATGACAGCAACGTGCACGCATGCAATACCATAGATTCCGAACAGCTGCCTCATCCATGCCAGGCTCCTTCTGAAGATGGACAACGGAAGCTGGACCACGGAAAGCAAAGCAAGCACTGACCTGTTGCGTGTCGTCGGGCAGGTGAGGTGCTGGGAGGCTGGTGCTCATCGCCACTAGCGGCTGCTCCTGCTGGCGTCCCGTCAGCAGTTTTGCGAGGGAGTGCATGTTGCAGCCGCCCACCGCCGTGCCACACGGCGAGGCTGCCCCTTGCATGAGTCTGACCGGCAACAGCGCCGAATCGACAGCCGCTGCCAGCACGGCCGCGGTTTCAAAGGCGGAGGAGGAGGTATAGCGAAGGTGTGACAGCCCCGAGTTGCGCAAGGGGGCAGGGGTAGAGAGCGGGATGTACAGCGAGACTACTTCACTGAGGTCGGCGAGCGCTAAGGCAGCATTCAGCGCGGCACGTTCGCGGTGTACCCCGGTACCTACCCCCGGCATCACACTTTCAGTTTGCGAGCGGAGCGAGAATAGGGCAACTGGGCGGCTAGATCCATACTCCTGTCGCACCTGCGATCAGCACACTGAGGCGGGCGTCGATGCCGTGTGATGCGGTAACAGCACGTCGGAGAGTTGTCTACTTAGGCAAGGTCTTCAGGATTTTGAACGGCTGTCTGCTGAGCTCGAGATTTTTGTAATGTACCTCCCCTGTGGCCATAAGGGTGACTGGCCTAGGCATGTGCCTCATCCACAGCCTGCGTCCTCCCTGCAACACCTAGCCTGCCATACAATGCCAGCAGCTGGCATCTATGCCGCTACCCACCCCATCCACCCACCAGCCCCAACCCAGCTCAGCCTTCCCTGCCCCGCTCCATCCCACATTCCCCGGCCTGCCCTGCCTTGTCCCCGTACCTCTTGGAGCAAGGAGGCCGCCACGCCGCCAAAGCCTGACTGGTCATCCACCAACACCTGGAAGCCTGCAGCCAGACATTGGGAAAGCTGGCTGAGAAGCTGGCCCCAGGGTTGAAGGCCCACTTCACTAGAGCCTGGAACCCACATCAAACCCTATCTTGGCAGCACCACCACCACCACTTCACATGGCCACACGCTGCAGCTGGGCCAGAAACTTGGGCCAAACTTTGATCCAACCCCTACGTTCTTGGACCCCCAGCCCTGGACCCCGCCCTGACCATGACCACGGCCCTCACCCCACCCCTTGGCCCCTGGCCCCCCCTGGCCCCCTGGCCCCCTGGCCCCCTGGCCCCAGGCCCAGGCCCCCCTGGCCCCAGCCCCTCCAGCCCCGCCCAGGCAGCCTCACCCTGCAATGCATCACAGCGCTCAGCCAGCAGCCGCACCCGCTCCCCCAGCTCCTCCAGCACCTCCCCACCCGGGGCAGCTGCCGCTCGGCCCTGGCCATAGCCGGAGAAGTCTGACACCCCGTGCCTTGTGCCCGGCAGGCAGAGCACGGAGCGCGGGTGCAGCTGGGCCTGGCAGGGCGGGGCCAAAGGCAGGCAGGCAAGGCTGGCAGGCAGGCAAGGCTGGCAGGCAGGCAAGGTGTCATGAGTGTTGCGTTTCTAAGGAAGGCAACAGGTTTCTAAGGAAGGCAACAGGAAGGCAACAGGGCCAAAGCGCAGCTAGCTCACTAGGCCCGGACAGGTCGTATCGTATCATCACATTGCTTGCTCATTTCAAGCCAAAAAGTCACGATCCGAGAACACGAGGAATACGACCGCATTTTGACCGTATTAGGTAACACTGGCGGGGCCAAAGGCTGGCAGGCAAGGCTGGCAGGCAGGCAGGAGCAAGGCTGGCAGGCAGCAGCAAGGCTGGCAGGCAGGCGGTAGCGGCAGGCAGGCAGGCAGGCGGGCCGTCATTGCACGACTGACTTCAGCTCACCCTACATCACACTTCACCAAAGCATCTCACCACCAGAGCACCTCATCACACTGGCCTGTGCGCTGGTGTAGCAGATGGTCGGGCAGCCATATGCGCCCATCAGTAGCACAAGGAGGTCAGCGCAGCAGTTTCTGTTCACAGGGGGTGTTATGCGTAATTTAAGGAAGGCAAGAGGTTGTGGCCCTCCCTTGCCTCCCTCCTTCCCTCCCTCCCTCCTTCCCTCCCTCCCACCTTCCCTCCCTCCCTCCCTCCTTCCCTCCCTCCCTGCCCACCTTGAGGAAGTCAGTCCAGTAGCGCACCCCCTCCACAGTGGACACAGCAGCAGGCCCAAGATGGGGCTGGGACCTGGGGCCGCTCAGCAGAGCAGCGGCGGCGGCTAGGCGAGCTGACCTCTCAGCAGCCTCCGCCTCTGCAGCACAGCCAGGGTGCTGGGTGACCCTCACACCACACATAGCTCCCTATGGAGACTAGCCTCTGTCAGTCATCCCTGGCCCACCCTCACACCTCACCCTCACACCTCACCCTCACACCTCACCCTCACACCTCACCCTCACACCTCACCCTCACCCACCTAGCTCCCAATAGAGACTAGCCACTGTCAGTCATTCATCAGCAGCAGCATTACAAGGCGTTTGCCAAGCATGGCCTTGCTGCAGACTCAGTGCCAGCAGCAGCAGCAGCAGCAGCAGCCTGTCAGTGCCTCCATTGACACCACCACCCTCATGACAGCAACCTGGCAGCTTCACCACCACCACCGCTGCTGTTGGGCATCGCTACCCCTTGACCCCTGCCCCCTGCCCCCGCCCCTGCTCACGCTGGCCAGAGCATCTTTTTGATCACTGACGCCCCTGTTCAAGTACGACAGGGCGGTGAGGAGAGCCTCCCCACCCTCTGCCCCCTGTCAGCAGCCACCCTCCCATCATGCAAGTACCCCTGCTCCTGACGCGCTACCAAACGCCTCCTGCCCCCTGCCCCTGGTGTAGCCCCTGCCCTGCCCTCCTCCACAAGACCATGTCTTCGGCACACCTGCTTCTGCACCCCAGCCGCCCGCGCCCGCACCCGTCCCCTGCCCCTCCGCCTCGCCCTCCTCCTCCAGCTCAGCCACGAACTGGCTCTTGGCCACCGGGGCCTCCCGGTGCACCTCAAGCCGCCCCCCCCAGCTGCTGACTGCCCTCCCCCCTGGCTGCCACCCCGCCACCCCACCAGCAGGGGCGATGCTGGGCTCACCGCCAATGCGCACGCCTGCACAGCAGCAGGAGTTGGGGGGGCAGAGTGGACGCAGACTCTGCTGCCCCTGACAACATCCACAGCAGCAGCAGCAGCAGCAGTGCTGGACATCCGTGTGGGTATTAAACTGGCCTGCCATAACACAATGCGCCGCCCAGCAGGGAAAAGAGAAAGGAAAAGAAAAGTGACGGTAGTTGCCTGGTAAGGTTGACGCTGTAGCTGGAGCCTAAGTGTGATGGCGCTGGTACAGGCTGGGGTGGAGGAGGTGGAGGTTCAGCTAGGTTATGCTTTCAAGCAATGCCAGGATTTGGCCTTCATGACCGGGCATGCCAGGACATTCATGCTGGTCATTCATGCCAGGGCCAGGGCTGCAGGGCTCCAGTCTATGCCATGCAGCCAGCCTGGCCCCCACCCCTCCCCTCCCCTCCTGCCGTCAGTGCCGTCACTCTTCCTGGCACACAGTGTGACGTGTGGCCCATGTGGTGTGACCTGGCTCACCCCCTAGAGCCCCCCCCAGGTCCACGATTAGTGCACGGGGCTGGTAGGTTGGCCGTCCCTGCAGCAGCAGCAGCAGCAGCAGCAGCGGGCAGAGGCAGGGCAGCAGATCAGCAGCAGCAGGGGGTGGAGGTGGTTGGCACATATGGCCATGGACCTCTGCTTGGACCTCATACACTTGGCAGGGCTCACACCTGGCTGCTGCTGCCACTGACACTCTGCCCAATGCACCCACTGCTGCCGCTTCAGCTCTGGCAGCCTGGGTCAGCCATTCAACCCATCACCTGCTTGTCCTCCCCTGCCATGTACAGCATGTCGGTGTCCATGCATGACGTGTAGGGCTGCCACGCCGCCTGTTCACTGTACCCCAGCACCTCATCCTGGTAGGAAGCAGCAGCAGCAGTGGTGGCAGCGACTGCACCAGCAGCAGCAGTGGTGGCAGTGCCAGGCGACTCGCTTGCATCAATTTGTCCTGCTCTGTCAGGTCTTGCTCAGAGCAAAACCCTCGTGCAGCTCTATCCACATCAAGCATACCCGACCTGCTCAGTATGCTGTGAGTGCTGAGAGTTGAGGGTAGCGGTAAGAGGTGTTATACTATTGGACCTGTCCCTGCCGCACCTGCAGATTCCAAAAGTGCGCTCCCACATAGTTTGCGTAGTTACCAAGCTGCAGCGTTACAAGCTCCTGACTGGGCATCCGCCACCCTTCCGATGACGGGAATGCCGGCAGCACGTCCAGGGTTCGAAGTTACACTTTTGAGCAAAATCTTGTGTGCGCAAAACTCAGTCCACAAGCATAGATCATATAGCTTCATTAAGTGATTCATTAGAGTAGGACGTCTGCACATGCCCTGCGGTTATGAAGTAGGTCGCGCTTACACGTTGCTAGCGCTCCAGGTGTGCAAGGGCTTGCGCAATACTCCCCACGCCCGCAATGACCGCGGAAGTTGTTGTCAACACTCTAGGCCCTAGGCTGACTGGCAAGAAGCCGTCGTCTTCCAGAAGCTGCAACTCGGCGTCCCGCCATCCGCCCTCCGGCCCAATAGCGAGCACCACCCGGGGCGCGGGGTGCGCACCGGGCACCGGGGTCTGTGCACCGACACCGGCAGCGGTGCCGGTAGCCATGTCAGAGATGCCGCTGAAACCCAATACAGTACCTGCCATACAACTATATAACTGTATAACCGCGGTGATGAGCGGTGTTGTGGCGCAAGGGTGTGCCACCAGCTTGCAGACGTGACCGCCACCCTCAAGCTCTTGCGCCTTGTGGCTGGTGCCAGCAAGGACATCCTCAGCCTGCTCCACATGCTTCAAGGGGGGCTGCAGCGTCATGGGTTGCGAGCCACCGTTGTCAGGCTCGACCCCTAGTGCAGGCTCTGTGACTCCGCCGCCACATGAGTACTTGTTGCCCACTGGGCTGATGAGGGAATTGCTCCCGTCATGCTCCTGACCAATTGAAACAAGGCCACGCTGGTCACACAGCTGCAGACCACCCTCAGGACGCACGGTGGCATGCATGGCGGGATGCATGGCGGGATGCATGGCAGGGGCAGGACGTACAAGGTAGGTGACGCCCCATGGCAGTGGCTGGGGCGGCAGCTGTGGGCTGGTGGTTTGGCCAGGGGCCTCCCCTGGGAGATGCCTAGCCTGGCCTCGCTCTCCTACTGCCTCCCCCTCCGACCTGCTGCTGCCTGCCTGGCTGTGGCTAGCTGGCTCCTGAGCCTCCTGCCCCACCCCCCTACCCCACCCCCTATGGGGTGGCTGCAGCAGCCTGAGGGCGCCCTTGAGGGTGCGGCTGAGAATCACGACTGGCAGGCGGGTGGCGCCTGCCTGCTCCAGGCCCTTCACCAGCCCTGCCTGCACCTGTAGCAGGGGGTGTGGGGTGCAGGCGACCTTGGCTGGTTCAGGTCAGGCAGGCAACAGGTAATCACAGGGCGGAGGGCGGAGGGCGGAGGGCGGAGGGCGGAGGGCGGAGGGCGGAGGGCGGAGGGCGGAGGGCGGAGGGCGGAGGGCGGAGGGCGGAGGGGGCTTGGGCCAGGGAGCCCAGTCCAAGCAAACCAGGGCCAGGGCCAGGGCCAGGCATCATGTGGACACTTGGCCAAGGAGGTTTGGGTGTAGTGTAGGTGTTGAGATGTGGCAGGGCGGTGACTGAGGCTTGGGAGGTGTAGGAAGGGGTGGTGTGGCAGGGCAGTGGCAGCTATACACATTGCGGAGCTATTGGGGCACAGGGGCAGGGGGAGGAGGAGGCAGGGGGTGGCATGGTGTGGTGCTGAACTAGAGCTGTGGTGGTGGTGGTGTGAAGGTGACGACAAGGCAGAGGAGGGGCACCCGGTGTAGGGGGCACACGTGAAGTGTGCAGTCGCTGCATGCCTGCAGTCAGGTCACTCTAGGTCACTCTAGGTCACTCTGGGTCACTCTAGGTTACTCTAAGACTTGCAGAGGGAGACTGCACTCTGAAAGGGGCAGACCTGAGGGGCAGGCAGGGGGAGAGATGGCTGACCTGAGCCGGGTCCAAGGCAGCCCCAGCTGCCCAGTACGTCTTCTCAACTCGCTCAGCCCCTGTGAGCACGACCTGCCCGACACCCAACTCCCCAAGCACTGGCCACAGCCTGCAGGCAGCACAACCAGGGGGATGGGCAATTGGCTTGCAGGGCTAGGGCTTGCAGCCAAAGCCCAGGGAAGGTCAGGGTCATTCTGGATGTACCCTCCACCCTCTTCCTCCCACGCCCACTCCCCTCTCTTCCTCCCCCCTCCCCCCTGCCCCCTGCCTCGTCTCTACCTCACAGCGCCATGTAAGCCAGAAACCAGCGGCCCCACCTACGCAGCACCTTGGGTCGAGGCAGCGCTAGCAGCAGGTCAACGCGCGGTGACGGCAGGTCAGCAAGCCACCTGCACACACCCGCACACCTGAGCCATGCCTGTCCTAGCGCTGTGCTGCTGCTGCTCGCGGTCCTCTGCCTCAGCAAGCATGCATGGCTGGCTGCCTGCCTGAGTGCATGCGAGCGCATGGGGTTGGCTGCCTGAGTGGATGCAAGCACATGGGGTTAGCTGCCTGAGTGCATGCGAGCGCATGGGGTTAGCTGCCTGAGTGCATGCAAGCGCATGGGGTTAGCTGCCTGAGTGCATGCAAGCGCATGGGGTTAGCTGCCTGAGTGCATGCGAGCGCATGGGGTTAGCTGCCTGAGTGCATGCGAGCGCATGGGGTTAGCTGCCTGAGTGCATGCAAGCGCATGGGGTTAGCTGCCTGAGTGCATGCGAGCGCATGGGGTTAGCTGCCTGAGTGCATGCGAGCGCATGGGGTTAGCTGCCTGAGTGCATGCGAGCGCATGGGGTTAGCTGCCTGAGTGCATGCGAGCGCATGGGGTTAGCTGCCTGAGTGCATGCGAGCGCATGGGGTTAGCTGCCTGAGTGCATGCAAGCGCATGGGGTTAGCTGCCTGAGTGCATGCAAGCGCATGGGGTTAGCTGCCTGAGTGCATGCGAGCGCATGGGGTTAGCTGCCTGAGTGCATGCAAGCGCATGGGGTTAGCTGCCTGAGTGCATGCAAGCGCATGGGGTTAGCTGCCTGAGTGCATGCGAGCGCATGGGGTTAGCTGCCTGAGTGCATGCGAGCGCATGGGGTTAGCTGCCTGAGTGCATGCGAGCGCATGGGGTTAGCTGCCTGAGTGCATGCAAGCGCATGGGGTTAGCTGCCTGAGTGCATGCGAGCGCATGGGGTTAGCTGCCTGAGTGCATGCGAGCGCATGGGGTTAGCTGCCTGAGTGCATGCGAGCGCATGGGGTTAGCTGCCTGAGTGCATGCGAGCGCATGGGGTTAGCTGCCTGAGTGCATGCGAGCGCATGGGGTTAGCTGCCTGAGTGCATGCGAGCGCATGGGGTTAGCTGCCTGAGTGCATGCGAGCGCATGGGGTTAGCTGCCTGAGTGCATGCAAGCGCATGGGGTTAGCTGCCTGAGTGCATGCAAGCGCATGGGGTTAGCTGCCTGAGTGCATGCGAGCGCATGGGGTTAGCTGCCTGAGTGCATGCAAGCGCATGGGGTTAGCTGCCTGAGTGCATGCGAGCGCATGGGGTTAGCTGCCTGAGTGCATGCGAGCGCATGGGGTTAGCTGCCTGAGTGCATGCGAGCGCATGGGGTTAGCTGCCTGAGTGCTGACAGTCACCTACTCAGTGATCTGCAGCTCCATGCTGCCGGTTGTGGAGTCTGTAGGGAGTGCCACCCTGGATCTGGGGGACAGCAGCTGGGCTGTGGCACGGGGCCCACCCACCACGCCTACCTATGCAGCAGCAGCAGCAGTAGTAGTAGCAGCAGCAGCAGCAGTAGCAGCAGCAGTAGCAGCAGCAGTAGCCGCAGCCGCAGCCGCAGCCGCAGCCGCAGCCGCAGCCGCAGCCGCAGCCGCAGCCGCAATACTAGGAGCAGCAGGAGCAGCAGCAGCGGGTTATTGCAGGGATGGGTTTGCCACTTTCCCCAGGCCTGGCCTGACCCTACCTTGACATAGTCTCCTGTTTGGGTGCGGAGCACGCTGCTGATGTGATGTGCTCGTGGGTCCTGACTGTCCAGCCTGATGCGTATCCCCTCAGGGCAATGCGCCAGCTCATTGGCACCTACCAGGATGCGGTTGCGGGCAACCACCACCTGCATGCTCAGCAGCATTGCAGCAGCAGCGCTGCCTTAATGGCAGTTGGAAATGCCAGGCTAGCCCCTTGTGGTGGTTATAACTCGTGGATGTAGCTGGACCTTGCTGCGCTGAGTGCTGTGTATCCCACTCCTGGGTGGAACAGTGACCAGGGTGACCTGATGACTACAGCTGTGCACTTGCGCTTGCACTGGTTCAGCAGTCCATACCAAAGGGATGCATTGGGAGAGAAGGCGCGAGAGTGAGGGCCATGAGACCCTGGGGCCATCCAGGCAGTCAGTGCAGCTTCAGGGGTGTGGGATGAGGATGGCTGCCTGGACAGCTTCATCAGGAGCAAGCTGACCAGGAGCCAGGTGCAGCATGACAGTGGCCTGATCCAGGCTCGCCATAACACTCAGCGGTGGAATGAGAACGTCAAGCTCGAGCTGCAGCACCTGGCAGCAGCCACCCCAACAGGCACCTCCCTGGTGGCCATCCAGCGGCAGTGGCCGTCACCCTGGCCACTTGGGATGCAGTGTGGGAGGAGTACCTGCATCCCAAGTGGGCTGAGCAGAAGATGAGGCTGCATGGCACGCAGGAGAAGGTCCTGGAGCGCTACTTCAAGAAGGTGGGAGTGCCAAGGGTAGGGGGGGAGGGGGGTAGGGGCAGGGCCAGATGATGATGACTGCCCCACATGTGACCTGCTAGGTGTCCATGTCCCCAATCCTTTCTAGGATGTCATGCGCATTGTGTGCCTTGTGTGCCATGCAGCTGGAGGAGGAGGCAGCCATTGAGTCTCAGAAGCGGTGGGGGACACGCAAGCAGCTGGTGGTGTTCTTGGGCAACGCAGGCATTGGCACCCGGGGTGGGTGGGGGGCCAAGGCTGTGCTGCAGGCCTGTCGCAAGGTGGTGGAGAGGGCCAACAGCGGCAAGCCAATAGACAGGGTGCCAGGCAAGGTGGTGACAGTGGATGAGTTTCGCACCAGCAGGGTCAGCTCAGCTATGAACAGCCCCCAGCCCTGTGAGGCGGAGCTGGACCGCAGCAAGCCCCACCTGGCTTGAAGGTTGGAAGCCCCCAGCAGGTCAGGTGCAGAACCGCTTGTTGCGGCCAGCCTGGAGCAACCGGTTCGAGGCGCCAGTGCGGGGGCTCATGTGGTGCCCACTGCTGCACCAGGCCACCCCTGGGGACCTTGGCAAATGGGTGGACAGGGACTGCAACGCAGCCCATAACCGCCAGCGGGCAGGGGAGAGCAAGTGGCGCCCACTGGAGCTGTGCAGGTGGCAACACCAAGGAGCGGCGCCTGCCAAGGGCAAGCAGTACCCAGCATTGGGCTTCAAGAAGCTGCGAGACCAAGCCCCCCAGGCCCAAGCCCAGCAGCCTGTAGAACAGTAGGATGTGTGCACCAGGCAATGCCTTGAGCTGTTGCTTACATAAGAGCATGTGTTTCATGCCAACATCGGTTGCCTGACTCTCGCAAAGGAGGAGGGGTAGGAAATTAGGTATTGGTGCCGGATGCTTGTTGCATGCAAACAGTTCGGATAACAGATAACACAGCCTCTACGCCTTAGTAGGGGAATAATGTGCTGGGAGAGAAGGCGGTTGAAACTCACAAGTCCTGACCTTGACCTGCTTACGCCAGACCAGGGTGAGTGGTTCAAGCTGCACTGATGGGCTGCCAGCCTGCTCACACCAGACTTCATTAGCGAAAGCGTTATAGCACAAACAAGCAGGTATGCATCCTGTGACGCCTTTTTCTGCAGTAAGCCTTGTTGTTCATGGGTCGCGTGCCAACCCACGCTCTAGAGGTCACGTCGCCAACTATATACTGTCATGTTCGTGCAGTTTTTGACAAGACTGCGGCGCCATTCATGAAGCACCATGCCGGCCCCAAGCGGAGGCACTGAAGCACTCCTTGAATTGCTCGAGTTGGCTCAAGTAGGGAGGGACTGCTGTAGAACTTTGTTGCTGAGGCTATAAATTCGTGTCAACCGTTGTGTCATAGCTTACGAGCTGGCTGATTCAAAGCTGATCTGTCGTGCAGTCATTAGCAAACAATCAAGCCTTATAAATTGCGGAATCGTAAAGTAATGTAACGGCACATGCGGTCTTATGGAGGCCCATCCCGCCTCGCCTCGACCCATTAGAATTGCGCCCACAGGCGAGCTGGCGCACATACTACGAAAGTTATGGTGGCAATGAAGAAGTCGCCACCAAGCACTAGTAGCGAGGAGGATGACGACGCGGCCCCAGCCAGCGGTGCTTTTGGTGTGCTGGCTGGCCTGGACGAGGACGCAGATGAGGAAGTCTGGGAGAGCGTCACTAGCAAGAAAGGCAGGAAGGCGGCAGCTTCAAAAGCCGAAGCTCCTACACGCGCAGCAGCTATCGCATCCAAGCCTGCGGCGGTGAAGTCGAACAACGTCATCGCCAAGCCCACAGCGCATGTACAACATGCGAAGCCGGCTCTGCCCGCTGCCCCAGCGCCCAAGACTCTTACAGGCACATCCATCGTAACAGCCCAACTTCGCACACCCGTGCCTTCCTCTTATCAACTGACACCTCCCCCTCCTCGTGTACAAACTCACACCAAGGATGGGAAGCCTGTGATGCCGGACTACTATCGGGCCTTTATGAGGGTGTTCAAGGACGCTAAGACGGTGGGCATAAGCTGACAGACTCTACCAGCGTATCACTCTGCACACCATCAGCTGCAGCCACCTCCCCCGCTAATGCTGGCTTTAGTGCTGCCACCATGACCATGCTGTTAAGGGTTTGATCCTTTTCCTGACATGGCACAAGCAGTATGGCGTGCCTTTTGGTACACTACCGGCGTACATGCCATAACCCACACTCCATGTGCCTGTATGACAGGGCCAAGTGGTGCTGCGGTTCCATAAGACTGACATTGTCAAGGTGGGTTGATTCTCCCGCTAGCTCTCTAATGGTACATGCAGCAGCAGCAGCAGCAGGCCCTGCTTGCCACCAGTTTTTTTTTTGATATATTGTTGACAGCAACAACAGCCACAGACACAAGCATGCACTGCAATAGCAACAGCAGTCAACGCCCCACCAGCTGCTAACTGCAGCAGCAGCAGTAGAGTACGTACCCCACACTAGAGGTGGCAGCAAGTGCAGCAGTTCTACAATTACCCAGCAGTGCCTGCTGCATGTGGCCATGCTGGGCTGCAGGTTAGCCAGAGCGGAGAGGTCACTCTGAACACAGGCGGCTACCTCACCGCCACCACACAGATGGCAATGAACGATGCCCTGGGCTTCATTGAGTACAAGGTGAGCACCCGCCTGCTTGCCCGCATGGCCACCAGCAGGACATGAGTGCAACCAAGCCAGCCAAGTGTCATGTGCCAGTATTGTGAGTAAGGCAGTCATCCGCATGTGAGTAAGGCAGTCATCCGCATGTAAGTGAAGCACCTCTCACTGTAGAAACCAGTCAAACCCAACCCTCCCTGCAGCCAGCCACCTCTATCATATCTATGCAAGCCTGGCAACCTCTCTTGTACTACATGCTATCCTGGCCTCTCGCGCCTGGTCATGCATGCAGGTGCGCTCCTACCACCATGACGCCTATTCAGGCAGCGGCAGCGCATGGGAGGTTCAGGGCCCGGGCGGCAGCCAGCGCTACGCGGACAACATGACCCTGCCCGCTGGCCCCTCGCCTCAGGCCGCCAAGGCACGTGCAGACACAGTGTTGAAAGAGCTGATGCAGATGCTGGCACGCTTCAGCCAGGGCAACTTGCCAGCAGACACCCACTCCACAGTAGCCCCAGCTGCTGCTTCCTCAAGCCCACAGCCGACGAGCACATCGGGCGGTGGTGGTGGTGGTGCAGGGGGAGGTGTAGCAAGCAGTGCCAGGGCGGCAGCTTCCACGGGGTGGCCTGGGGTGGCTGCTGTGAGCAGTGCTGGGCTGCCAGCAGCTCCTGTGGCTGTGGCAGCCAGCACCCAGGGCCAGACTTCTAGTTCCAATGCGGCTACAGTGCCATCGGCTGCTGGGGTTGGCCCCTCTGTTGGCTTGACTGGTTGGCTAGACGGCCCTGTGCCTAACATCCCCAAAAGCTCAGCGTCGGTCAGCTACGCTGCGCGGCTGGCGGCTCAGCAGCAGCAGGCACAGGCTGCAGCCGCCGCACAGGAGGCATCAGCGGCAGTGGCAGCGGCGGCGGCACCACCACCTGCTGGGCCTGCTGCTGGCGTTGAGCCAGTGGCAAGTGTAAGGCTGACAGCGGACGCCTTCCTGCCCTATCTCAACAGGCCCGCTGGTGTGCCAGAGGTGCATGGAGGCCGTGATGTATATGCAGGGGGCCTCCGGCTGCCCAGTGATGATGAGGTGTCAGGCGCGGGAGTTGATGTAGGCCGAGCAGCAGCAGCACAGCAGCAGCAGCAGCAGGCTGGTGGTGGTGGAACCCTGCTGAACTCTCAACCGCTGGGCAGCCTCAATGACCGCATGCACATGCTGGACCTGTATGCAAGCACCCCGCCACCACCTGCTACTTCCCATGATGAGTGTGATGTGTTGTGTGCAATCTGCATGGAGCACCCCAGGGACACCATTCTCATCCCATGCATGCACCTCATCCTGTGCCATGCATGTGCGGATGCGTTGATGTCCAATGAGAAGGCGGCAACCAACAAGTGCTGCCCCATGTGCCGCACTGAGGTGGATTATGTGTTGGAGGTGGAGTGAGGATCACAGGACAGCAGGTGTGTAGGTTGCCTTTGCTTGGAAAACGACAGTGCAAACACAATGAGGTTGTTTGCCACTGCTCAGTACTTGGTTGCCATGATGGCTGGGGAGAGTAGGAAGGTGTATCGTCAGGAGTTTGCAAAAGTGGCCAAGGGGCCGCAGTGGCATGTCGCGTGCATAGTGTGGGTATCAAGGGGTTGCCGGCACAGTTGAGGGTAACCGCGCTGACCTTGCGATGGTAGGTGCACTGAAATGGTGTGAACGTCAAGGAATTCTGTATGTGATGAGCTGTCTCCGAACTTCTTGGTTGTATTATTGGGTGCAGCTGGCAGTTTGCACCCAGGGAGGCTGGGGTGCTGACGGTGGTGCAAGCCTGCTGCAAGGTGCATGGGGCCCAAGTGCACAATGAATGTTTTGCATACTTCTGCGTATGGTGGCTTATAGGTGGGGCCCGAACGGGATTTTGAACCACCGAAAAGGGGTGACGTGTGACGCTGGGTCGAACAAGACAAAACGATGGGAGGTGGGGCTGCTAGGCAATAGATGCTGCAGTTACTACTGGTTCAGCCTGCTGGGAGCATGTAATAGCACCCAGCAGGTGCAGGCAGCAAGGGGTTGGGGCTGCTAGGCAGCTGCTAGCCCGGTTCGAACATGCACATTATCTTTACCTTACACCGCTTAAGCCGTCAGCCGTCAGGCTGCTTGGCATATGGAAAGTCAAGAAGTGATGTCGATCCACCTGCCCAGTCACCCACCCGCCCTCCTCCTTCCCTTGGGTCCCAGCATGTGCTTCTCATGTTGACCGCACATTCCGCTGGTGCTGCTCCCGCTGCTCGTTGAGCCAACGCTCCGTGAGCTTTTCGGATAGGGCATTGCGAGCTGCCTCCTGCACAGTACAGGGCTCGTGAAGGAGTTGCTGAGGGGGGTAGGTTTGGCCATGGATGTTCTCCTCATGATTGAGGGTGGAGCTAATTTCCAGCTACATCATGGAGGTTGCATGGTACTATGCAAGCAAGCTAAGGTTCTGCCGATGGCCCTGGCCGGACTCTTCACGATGCACAGAGAAGCAACAAGTTAGTGAGCGAGGCAGGTGCCTACAATGTCCGGAGCGCTAATGACAAAAGCTGCGAAGCTGCAAGATACCGTTACGAAGGCATGGCAGCCAGGATACTTAACCCTGCTGCCCGCTAAGATAACCTGGCAGCCCGGCGGAGCGCCGGGGTCGGGGACTGCGAAAGATGTGCACATTGGTCTTGTGTCCATCACAAGTCAGTTTCCCCGCTCACGCTCACGCCCACACCCTCACCGGTACTCCGCTGCACTAGTGGAATCGTATGTGCGCAGACACCCAGAAAGCCAAGGGCAAGCCTCTGTTACGGGTTGTGTCAGGCGCCACTGGCTACACATTTGAGCTGGGTAGCGAGCTGGACAGGGATGCACTGGTGGAAGCTTACACCAAGGTCAGTCAAGACACAGGTGCAGTGGGTGGGTGCCAGGGTATTGGGCAGGCTTATTGCGTCAGCGGCGATGGTGTTCTGACTTATCCTTCACAGATCAGGCCTCACCTTCACATGTACTGCTGGGCTATAGATCTGCAACCCCGGCCGCGTCCATGCGGTGGTGCCCGCGTCCACCTGGCCACCCAGCCTGTATCTTGGCTGCAGGCGAAGGAGCAGCTGCTGGCCCCAACACCCAGTGCTAGCAACACAGGAGGAGCCCAAGGCAGTCGCAGTACAGCGGGTGCAGCTGCCGCACCTGGAGTGTCAGGAGGCTCAGGCGGAGCAGCTGCAGTCAGCAGCTTGGTGCGGCAGTGGGAAGGGCGGCTGCCCACTCCTGCGCAGAAGCGTGACATGATGAAGGAGGACAGGTTGGTGTTGTCAGCCTGCACAGCTGCCCTGCTCCTACACCACCCAAGGACTTTCTCCCTGCCTTCCTGACCGCACAGCAGGTGCTGCCGTGCATTCCACTGTGCATAGAAAGTCTCAGTTGCATCTGAGTGAGCTCAATAACTCATGTTGCTGAGTGAGCTCAATAGTTCATGGCCCAGAGTGAGGTCTGTTACTCATGGCCCTGAGTGTGACATGTGTGACCACATCCTCGTGTGCTGGCGGCAACCCAGGTGACACCTTGTGGGCCGTGTGAGGACCTTGCTGCAGCTGTGTATGATGCGCACCAGCCACTGCCCCCTGCTTGACCTGCAGTGAGTTGGCAGAGCGCTATAACACCCTGGTGGCTGCGGCAGGGGTACTGGCGGAAGACGAGTTCTGGGCAGGTGGGTGCTACCAGGTCACGGGTCAAAGGGTGCCTTAAGCGGATGACAGAATCAGGCAACAGCCCTATGACATGTGGCTATGGCGGTCATGGTTGCAAGTGGTGGTTGCATGTGGTGGTTGCATGTGATGGTTGCATGTGTAATGCACAACAACCGCTGCAGTAGCTGTTGCTAAGGCACAGCACTCAATCAAAAGCATAGCTCAGCGCACAGCGGTTCAACTGAAGTACTGACACGAGAAGGTGCAAGGGTGGCGCAACACACACCGATGATGATGCTGTGTCAATGCCTGGGCGCACATACACAAGGGCTGTGTGGCTTTGAGCAATGGTGGCAGAGGCAGATGGGGCGGGGGAAGTGAGAGTTCAAGGTGGGAGGGGAAGGGGTATTGGTGATCTCTGAGGTCTGGCGGCAGCTACATCAGCCACTTGGAGTTGAGTCTTTGTCGCATGCCTAAGAAGTGCCCCACCGTCTGCCGCCCCACCCTCACCCCATGTGTGCCTTGCTTGCATGTGCCATGCACACCATGCAGGCTCAAGTGTCCCGCCCTGCTGCATGGCATGCAGGGGTGTTGGAGGAGCAAGCCAAGGCCTCCCAAGGGGGGGGCCGGCAGGCTGGGGCTGAGGGGGATGGCGCAGCTGGGAAGCCAGGCAGGGCAGCCACGGGCGTTGCCAGCCTCAGCCTCATGACCCAGGGCCCTGTGCAGCGCAAGGGCCTGTCCAACGCCATGTTCCAGGTGCCGGTGAGTAGCATGGGGTGCATGGGGTGCATGTATATGCATCCCTCCTGGCCCTGGTGTGTAACAGTGAGGTGTCACACACCCTCAGTGAGGTGTCACACACCCTCAGTGAGGTGGATCCTGTCCTAGGAGTCGTCCTTTCCCAACAGGCTGCACTGGGGCATGAACTTGTTTCATGCTGCCCAATGCCAATCACCAACTTCAGCATAGGGTCGGGATTTTTGGGTCTTGCATTGGGTTTAGCATCAAGATTACAACAGGGCCTAGCTTTGAGTCTCATACGAGCCTTGCGCGAGCGGGTTTAAGCAGGTCTAGCAGGTCGGGGGCAGGTCTGGGCAGGTCTGAGTAGGTTTGAGCAGGTCTGGGCTGGTCTGAGTAGGTCTGAGTAGGTCTGAGTAGGTATGACTTGCAAGGTTGACCCGGGGTTTGGCTGCAGGTGGAGCAGGACGGACGCTCTGTGTCTATGCGGTTCACGCTCACCCCAGACCTGATCGCGCTGGTGTTCGCGGAGAAGCCTCACGTCAAGCGCGCATACGAGCGCAGCGTACCGCACAACATGAGTGAGAAAGAGTTTTGGACGCGGTACCTGCGGCACGAAATGTCAAAAGAGGTACGACCCGGGCACGGCTGGCGACATCAAGGCGAGGCGCACCAAGTTGTGTCTGCCGTGAAAACGTGCACATCCTAGACTGGTGTCACAATTGGAGGCAGCTGGGCATGCCCTGAAGCTCTACCCTGCCTGCCATACCACTTGAACTTAAACCCATCATCGTCAGCATCACCATGCTACCTTCCTGCACGGCCCCAGGAGCGGCGCAAGCGGCTGCTGGGTAATGACAGCGACAGGCTGGGTGAGGCTGCTGTTGCTGCCGCAATGGAAGCGCCCCCTCCTGAGTACGCTGGACTGTTTGGTGGAGGAGGCTCCTCGCAGACAACAGGTACGAAGGCAGCAGAGCCTGAGCTACAAGCCAGCTACGTGCCGTCTACCACGTGAGCATGCATCAGCTACCTGCTGCATGCGCTCTACAACCTCGCTCAAGTCAGGCCTGCAATCAATTTCCTCACATCACGGACAGCAGTTGCGTGTATGTGCGGGAACAAATGATGCAGGCGATGAGGATGAGGAGGCACGACAGGAACGGCGAGCGAAGCGACAGCTGCTTGCTCGCAGTGACCCGACTGTAGATCTCGAAGCAAACCAGGCAGATGAGCTGTGCGGCGGGTTTGGCCTGCTGCACGCGAGTAACAAAGTGAGAGGCGGCTTGGCAGTACAGCCACGCGTGGCAGCGGGTGCAACATCACCACACTGTTCCCATGGTTGCAGGAGCCCTCGCAGCGTGGTGGGTTACGTGCCATGGGCGAAGACCTGGCTCGCGACATCAACCGACACGCAACCGTTGTTTTGGCTGGTGCGAAAGCTTTGGAAGTTGCGGCAGCAGCTCCCTCGGCGAGGTCAGCATCCCGCTCGGCCGGCAACGGCCGCACGGCAGACAACCCCGAGCTCGACGAGCTTGCGTCGCAGCGGTTGAAACAGTTTGCGCTGGGGCTCGAAGACCTGCAGCCCAGCCCTCCCCCTCAACACGAGATCCTTACCCTCAAGGCGCCGCAATCATTGTTCGACAGCACGCGAGCTGCAGGCCATGGCATGGGGACACACTCGAATCAGCAAGCCCAAGTGCCACAGCTACATGGAGAGGGAGCTCTGCTGAGTGATGAGCAGGCTGCTGTTGCGGCCGGGGCGGTGCAACCCAACCGTCTGTCCAGGACACCGATGGCAGCTGCACAAGCCTATGAGGTAAGGGAGCAGGCACAGCGGCCACTGAGGCATTGTCTGGCAAGGTTTGGCAGGTTTGGTGGGACTGGGCTATGAGTCTCAAGGTTCAACCCCTGTACTGCCCAGCACACTTTACTGCACTGCCCAGTACCTGCCCTGCCAGCCTGCAGATGTAGTCACTCTGCCATTGTGTGTGGCTATTTGAAATCCTTACACAAACTTGTCTTCTGAGCCTTTCACACAACCCTCCACATCTCCTCCACACATCCCTACACACAATGGAGGCAGTGCGCTGCTCCCCAGGTGCTGCTGGAGGTGTGCGGTCTGGGCGTGGACATCAGCAGCCAGGGAGGGGACGGCTGGGGGGCGGCAGGCACAGCAGGCGGTGGCCTGGCCCTGGCACCAGAGGCAGTGCTGGCACCGGCGCTGCTGGCCAGGTTCAGAACCCAGATCAAGGTCCGGCATGGGGGAGGTTAACAAGAGGGGTGAAGGGTGAAGGCAGGGGTGGGTGAAGGTGGAGAGGTGGGGGTCACGTGCAGGGGGAGACCGGCAGGTCTAGGACATGTGTGACCGTTGTGTGACCATTGTGGGTGCTGGGGCCAGTAGTAAGTTCATTGTGTGAGGGCGCCAGCTTCGCAGACCTTTGCACGCAAATGCTGCCTGGGAGCATCTGTGCAGCAAGCTGGTGGTCACCTAGCCCTATGCTGCTGCTCCATGCAGATGGTGGCGGATGTGGCCAGACACTTCTGGGCATGCATGCCGCCTAGCACCCCTGACAAGGCAGAAAAAGTAAGCCCCAGTCTTCCCACCCCACCATACCCCACCCCACCCCACCCCACCCCACCCCACCCCACCCCACCCCACCCCACCCCACCCCACCCCACCCCACCCCACCCCACCCCACCCCACCCCACCCCACCCCACCCCACCCCACCCCACCCCACCCCACCCCACCCCACCCCACCCCACCCCACCCCACCCCACCCCACCCCACCCCGCCCCACCCCACCCCACCCCACCCCACCCCACCCCACCCCACCCCACCCCACCCCACCCCACCCCACCCCACCCCACCCCACCCCACCCCACCCCACCCCACCCCACCCCACCCCACCCCACCCCACCCCACCCCACCCCACCCCACCCCACCCCACCCCACCCCACCCCACCCCACCCCACCCCACCCCACCCCACCCCACCCCACCCCACCCCACCCCACCCCACCCCACCCCACCCCACCCCACCCCACCCCACCCCACCCCACCCCACCCCACCCCACCCCACCCCACCCCACCCCACCCCACCCCACCCCACCCCACCCCACCCCACCCCACCCCACCCCACCCCACCCCACCCCACCCCACCCCACCCCACCCCACCCCACCCCACCCCACCCCACCCCACCCCACCCCACCCCACCCCACCCCACCCCACCCCACCCCACCCCACCCCACCCCACCCCACCCCACCCCACCCCACCCCACCCCACCCCACCCCACCCCACCCCACCCCACCCCACCCCACCCCACCCCACCCCACCCCACCCCACCCCACCCCACCCCACCCCACCCCACCCCACCCCACCCCACCCCACCCCACCCCACCCCACCCCACCCCACCCCACCCCACCCCACCCCACCCCACCCCACCCCACCCCACCCCACCCCACCCCACTCCACCCCACCCCACCCCACCCCACCCCACCCCACCCCACCCCACCCCACCCTACCTCGGCTCTGGCCTTGACGCAAGCCAGAGCCCTGGATATACTCCCCTTGCCGCCACACAAACGTTCACTGCCACAAGCCCTGCTCCATCTCAAATCCTCAGCTGCTGCATCTGGCATCCCTGGCCCCAAGCCCTACCTCTTGGCTGCTATGCTTGTGCCAGCACCCCTGCTTGGGGCAGTGCGGGTCATCAACCTCTGGCCACAGCCGCCTGGCCCTTCCTGTATGCTGGCACCCGCCAGGCAGAGCGGCTGGCAAGTCATGTGGATAGCAAGCTGTGGGCCGAGGTGGAGGCCGCCATCGCGACTGCCAACAAGATGGGCGGTCCACAGCGGCGATACGTGAAGCAGCTGCTGACTCCTGCACAGAACATGATGGAGAAGCTGCTGTCCAGGTGAGGCAAGTGCATGCATGCATGCATCATGCGTCCTGGTGGATGAGTGCATTAGGAGTTGCATGACCATTTTTACTACTTGAGCAGCGGTGCCAACCAAAGGCTTGCATGCAGCAACCGTGTGATGGCATGTTGTGGCCTTTCGTTCCTCATGCATGTGGCCGTGTACTGTGCTTTGCTGACCAGGCACCAACTTGAGCGGGACCGACGCCGGCGTGCCTGAGGGTGCATGGTGAAGAGGCTGGAGGGTTAGACCACCCACAGGATATTCTCCGTGCAGTAGAGAATGATGGTTTACACCACTTCAGCTACCAGCAGCCAGGCTGCTTGACTGCAATGCCCCTTACGGTTCGAGATCTCCCGCAATGCACCTCAAAGCAAGCCCAGCAGCCATACCAGGCTCGGCGGTTTAAGCAACAATCTCAAAGCTAGGATGCTCCCAACACTTGTCTGAACAGCGCTGACGGGAACGCCATGGTGGTGCTCATCTGTTGTTTTGCTGCTTTGTGCAGCCCATGGTACTTGTTTGCGGTGCAATTGGTGTGCCGTAATAAAGCTACCATGCCCTGTCAATGTACCATCCAACCCATACAATATCTTGTCCGTTACCACTGTTTAGCATCTACATATGCTCATTTGTTGGATAGTATACCATTCCCTATGCAAGCTATCTACGACCTCTCTAATCCAACCTCTAGTACATCCACATCATATCAATATCTATTGTTAGATGGACCGGGACAATCCCTACTGCTTAGCAGTCTCATTCTTCCAGCTTGCAGCAGTTTGGAGGAAGCTAACGCAGCGAGATCAAGCCGCAGGCATCAAGTTCCACAAGAGTGCAATGCTGCTTTGAAGTGCCTACTTTTCCTGTGACGTGTGACGTGTAAAGTGTAAGTTCCGAAGATGGTTGCCTGGATTGGTGTCGGCCGGGGTATGTGTTGTTAGGGCTGAGGTTTCGGACGCTTTTTGAGGGGGCCATGCGGGAGGTTACGGACGGCCTCGGAGTGCGCGGGGGGCACGGGGAGGGCCCCAGGAATGCAGCGGTGGGGTGGGGAGGCTCTCCCGTGCTGGTTGGGGGTAGGAGGTTTCGGACAGCTCGGGTCGGTTGGAGGGGGGTTGGGTTAAGGAGTCGACGTCGTCGAGGGTGAGCCCCGCATTGTCATGCCATGTTCCAGCGTGGTCCGTGAGGCCCTGTTCAAGCGTGAGGCCGTGGTCAGCGCAGGTTGGTCACGTCGCTGTGCGTCGTGCTTTTTGTGTGCAACAGTGCCGTGGAGCTCTGTGCCTGCGCTCTGTGCCGCTCGCAGTTATTCGAGTCTGGGCATTCTAAGCACGACGAGTGCCCGATATTAATATCTGCCTGATGTTTTGGGTAGTAGAGGTATTAATACCTGGAAGTGGCACTTATGCGAGAGGTCCCTAGATCGAATCCTGTCGGGCTTCGGAGTGATAGAAGAAGGAATAGGCATAGGATCGCTAGTCGATTGGACCAGCCTGTTAGGGATATCGGTTTACAACAGTGGCCTGACATCAAAGCACACCACAATGGTGACGAGGTTAGAGTCACCTTGCAGCAGCCATCACGGGTTGACAGTGCTTCACAGCACGGTCTTTGAAGATCCTCAACACCCCACGCACAAAGCTTGCATCCACCTTGTCCATACCGCCCGGGTGTCCTAGTTCTGATGCCCAGTTCTTGGCATGTGCGACAAGGTCATCCCAGATCTTCAAGACCTGAAAGACAAACTCTACATCAGTCTAAAGGAAGGATGCAAGGGTTCCTATCATGCAACAAAGATGTCACGTGTTGTTGTTGTTGTGTGCGGCATGTGGTGTCCCCGTGGTGGCTACGAACAACGCTACATACTTGTCTGAGAGTTGTTGGTCATCTGGATGTACCTGCTTGCCTATGAGGCAGGCAAGACGGCCATGTGTTTAGATAGAGCAGGCAACAACACAAGACTGACCTGTTGGGTTGGGTGGTGGTGGTGGTTGCTCGGCGGCTGGGCGCTGCTTGCAGTACTTGTCATGCTGAGATTGCGCGTGGCTGAGGTTGAAGCACGACAAATTCGCGCCGCACAGGAGGCATACGAGCAAGACGACCTTCTGGGTTACATCGCGCACGGCATTGCTCTGCTTAAGCTGGTTGTAAAGGTCTAGGACAGAGACTGTCTTTTTCTTGTGCTGTTGTGTCCAGCCACTAGCTCCGGCTGGAGGATGTGGGTCTTGGGTATCGGGTGTAGGACTGACAGGCGTAGCCATAGCGCTAGTGGCGCTGATGGGTGCCGCCGGTGGGCCGGTGAGGTATTAATATCTCGTTCAAATTGCTCAGGGTATTAATACCTGGGTATTATTAATATCTGGCCGGGAACGCCCTAACGCCGAGCGCCGAGCGCCGAGCGCAGCAGGACGCAGCAAGGGCGGAAAAGGCGGGAGCCAGAGCCAGTGTACAAGTGCAGGCTGTAGTGTATGTGCATGAGCAGCAGGAGGCTGCAAGGCATGGGCAGCAGTGCATAAGCAGCAGGCTGTAGGGGTGTGGCTGTGCATGCTGCTAGTAGGAGCAGGCTACAGGTGTACACTGCTTGCAGGCAGCAGGAGGCTACAGGGCATGGGCAGCAGGGCATGGGCAGCAGCAGCAGCAGGAGGCTGCAGGGCATGAGTAGCAGCAGCAGCAGGAGGCTGTAGGGCATGGGCAGCAGAAGGAGGCTGCAGGGCATGAGCAGCAGCAGGAGGCTGCAGGGCATGGGCTGCAGGGCATGGGCTGCAGGGCATGCGCCGCAGCAGCAGGTGGCTGTAGAGCATGGGCAGCAGAAGGAGGCTGCAGGGCATGAGCAGCAGCAGGAGGCTGCAGGGCATGGGCTGCAGGGCATGGGCTGCAGGGCATGCGCCGCAGCAGCAGGTGGCTGCAGGGCATGGGCTGCAGGGCATGAGCAGCAGCAGCAGGAGGCTGCAGGTCATGGGCTGCAGGGCATGAGCAGCAGCAGGAGGCTGCAGGGCATGGGCAGCAGCAACAGTAGGAGGCTGCAGGGCATGGGCAGCAGAAGGAGGCTGCAGGGCATGAGCAGCAGCAGGAGGCTGCAGGGCATGGGCAGCAGCAGGAGGCTGCAGGGCATGGGCAGCAGCAGGAGGCTGCAGGGCATGGGCAGCAGCAACAGTAGGAGGCTGCAGGGCATGGGCAGCAGAAGGAGGCTGCAGGGCATGGGCAGCAGCAGGAGGCTGCAGGGCATGGGCAGCAGCAACAGTAGGAGGCTGCAGGGCATGGGCAGCAGAAGGAGGCTGCAGGGCATGAGCAGCAGCAGGAGGCTGCAGGACATGGGTAGCAGGGCATGGGCAGCAGCAGGCTTTAGGGGTGTGGCAGTGCATGGTGCTAGTAGCAGCAGGCTACAGGGGTGCTGCAGCTCATGAGCAACAGCAGCATGGCAGAGGTTGTTTGCAATCATGCTATGTTTTCATCATGTAAGATTAATAACCTCCAACACAACAGCTTGTCTCGTCTCGTTTTGCCAACGTCATGCCTACACATGAGTAAGAAAGAACAAAGAGAGCAAGCAGTCTTCTGCACAATACACTAACTCCATCATAAGGCAGTGCATGAGCAACAGCATCTGTCAATGCGACTTGATAGGATGTCAATGCGACTGGATTGGTCGGTTGTTTGTCCTTGCAGCACCTTCAGCTCGCCCATGACCCCGATTGGTCTCAAGTGCTCGAAGGTCTGCAGATGAAGGTCAGGTCACCCGGTGTAAGCTAACAACGTCAGCATGAGCTCGCACGACGCGGGTTGAGAAGCCTTAACACAGTTAACAGCTCGCCGCGGAGGTTTAGGAGGGACGCAGTCAAACACTCACACCTGAACCTTATAACCGACAATCCCTACTGCTTAGCAGTCTCATTCTTCCAGCTTGCAGCAGTTTGGAGGAAGCTAACGTAGCGAGATCAAGCCGCAGGCATCCAGTTCCACAAGAGTGCAATGCTGCTTTGAGGTGCTTATTTTTTTCTGTAACGTGTAAAGTGTAAGTTCCGAAGATGGTAGCCTGGATTCACCGCGTTTCGCCTAGCACACACCACCATGATGTTGAAAACCCCCGCTGGGCTACGAGTTGGGCCATCTCACATCCAGGCCCCAGCGCACAGTGCCTACTCGCGCGTAACACGCTGCCGGAGCGTCGCCGTGCCCAACCTCATCAGCACGCTGGCTGATGCAGCGGAGCGAACAGGTGATTCCGTACAGTAGCTGATCCACAGTTATAGCGCTCACTTGCATTGGCCGCACAAATACTGGCTGGACACAGATTGGCATCGCATTCCGTCGATGCGACCCGCATCGGGCCCGATGGCAGTCAACCATGAACAAATCAGCACTGATAGTTCATCATGCTGGCGGGCGGCACCGCTTGCAACCCGCATGCTCTCAGTCCGCATCACAAAGCTTGCATACTATCAGCAGAATGCGGTCAGGTGCTGCCATGACTGCTTGCAGGCACTGTGGATGCCCCCATCGAGTATGCGGTCGGTCTGGGGATTGTAGTCAGCCTGGCTGCCTCCCTGGCCGTACCCTTGTACCTGAAGCGAGGTGAGCGGGCCTCTCTGGGGAAGCCATGTGCCTCTTGCATCACAACTGCTGTGTGTCATGTGACAGCATGTGATTGGCATCACTGTGGGTTGTGAAGGAGCTGTAACTGCAGCCCCAGTGTGTCGAGCAGTCCTTGAAGCTTTTATTCCAAGCAGTCCTGGTGCTGTTGCTGGGTGATGGTGGCATTGCTGATGTTGACCAATACTGCTGCTCCCTGCGCTCTGCAGGCCAGGAGGCAGCGGACAACATCTTCCAGGTGTGCTAAAGGGCTCCCAATGCTGCACAGGGTATCAAAGCACCACAAACAGGTTCAAGCTCTTACTGCTGCTGCTCCTCCCACTGCTGCTGCTGCTGCTGCTGCTGCTGCTGCTGCTGCTGATGATGATGATGCTCCTGACGTCGATGTGTAGTTGCTGCCACTTCCCATTGTTTCTGTACCCTTAGTCATGAATAGGGTTGGCCAGAACCGTAGCGGCGTATATACGTAGGTACGTATATACAGTATATACGTAGCGTACCCCGACCACCGTGTATCCGTAGGCAGCCGTAGGTACGTCGGTTGACCGTACAATACCGTAGGTTTGACCGTAGTTTTCACGCTTGAACCGTACACGCGACGGCATAATCGCGAGATTGCAAAGGACGCAGGACGCACAAGTCACCGTAACTGCGGGTGAGGCCGTAACCGCGGTCATATGTAAGTCGTTGCGATAGCCAGCCAGCCCAGCCCAGCCCAGCCCAGCCCAGCCCAGCCCAGCCCAGCCCAGCCCAGCCCAGCCCAGCCCAGCCCAGCCCAGCCCAGCCCAGCCCAGCCCAGCCCAGCCCAGCCCAGCCCAGCCCAGCCCAGCCCAGCCCAGCCCAGCCCAGCCCAGCCCAGCCCAGCCCAGCCCAGCCCAGCCCAGCCCAGCCCAGCCCAGCCCAGCCCAGCCCAGCCCAGCCCAGCCCAGCCCAGCCCAGCCCAGCCCAGCCCAGCCCAGCCCAGCCCAGCCCAGCCCAGCCCAGCCCAGCCCAGCCCAGCCCAGCCCAGCCCAGCCCAGCCCAGCCCAGCCCAGCCCAGCCAGCCCAGCCAACCAGCCAGCCCAGCCAACCCAGCCAGCCCAGCCCGCCAAGCAACCCCTCCCGTCCCGTACCAAGATCGCATACATCCGGGGAAACAGCAACGCATGCCTGGAGGTGGTGGAGGAAGAGGAGGTGGTGATGTTGTAGAGAAAGCTAGCACGAGGGGGTTAGACCATGGCAGAGTGGGAGCACATGGCCACACATGTGTGCCACAACATGATTGGCCGAGTAGGAGCATATGAAATACTGACTACACAACTGCACCCACGGCTGCCACACGAGGGGTTTGGACACATGCTTGGCGCACAGAGTAGGAGCACATTGCTAACAGCATGCATGGCTGGCTGGCATATAGATGTGTCACGACACTGCTATTGGTTGAGATTCTGAACATGCTTACCCCTAGCGGGCGTTTCTTTAGTTGTTGTGCACCAAACTACATACTCACTTTCGCAAAATGATGACCCCGCCCCTACGGAAGACACTACGGAACTACGAATACAGTATATACGTATGTATATACCGTCTTTCTAGCCGCCACATACGGATCTGGCCAACCCTAGTCATGAATGAAGTCGAAATGGTAGATGCACCCACATGGGCAATACAACAGTGACAGACGTCATTGCTAACAGGAGCCACTGCCTGAACATGGGGTGTTGTCCAGCTCAATGGCCATGCACTGCCTGGGCCATGATTGGCGATGATGACCAGACTGGACCCTGCTTCTTGTGATTGCTGTCATGCGCCACAGGGCAGGAACCCCAACGCCGATAAGATGGCAGCAGCGGCTGAGGCAGCAGCAGCCAGGGAGCGCAAGAAGAAGTGATGCATCAAAAGTGTGTATGCGCATGGCATGCAGCAGCTGTGTTTCGAAGTCACTGTGGACCACTGCCGACCAGCTGGGAACGACCTGCACCAATCTTGTACCTGGCCGTCCCAAACAGGACTCCATAGAACTCCTCGCCCCGCCCTGTGTGCTTGTTTGCGAAGTTTTGCATTCACCCACGATTTGCGTGGTTTCCACATCCCTCCAATTCTGGTTTGTCACGACGAGTGTTTGTGATTATGCGGTTGGACCATCGCAGCCAGAACCTCCCATGCATTTCCGATGTAAGCAACATGACAGTTTCTCAATAGGTGTAGACGCTTCATACGCCGCAGAAACGCAATTTGTCTGCTGCTACAGATGGAGGCAGAGGTGCTTGGTGACTTGAGCATTGACCTGCTAACGCCGCTCGTCCAACATCCTCTACATAAATACCCTGATCTTCACCAGCGCCCCGTCCAATACCCTCTCAAGATCCTGTCAAACAAGAGTCACCATACACTGCCTGTGGCGCATCCACTTTGCAGTCAGCTTGTCATGCAAACGAGGAGATGTGGGGCATTCTTCGGCGGCATCGTATCACAGGGCCTAGCCAGCAGGGCCTAGTCAGCTGCATGCAACCCCCCATGCATGCACACTACACACATACTCAGGTCCATGCATCCTCCATGCACGCAGAAAAACGAGCAACCTTTGTCTAAAGATTAACAGCACAAAAACACCCCTTTGCTCAGCTACCAGCCACCAGCACCAGCATGCATTCAGCCCTGCGACCGGGAGATTTGGGAGGATGGATTCACCTTCTATGTTTGCCCTGCAGGCACATAGGGGCCCTGCTTGTAGCATCATGCATGCGTTACGGCATGGGTCCCTGCATCTACCCCTAAGGTTTGGCAACTATGACGACGATGTGACGACTATTGGCTTCAATGCTGCATCGCACGCAGCTGCACCTTGCACACCACAACAAATACCATGGTGCCGGCCTGGGCTTGCCTGATGGCGCTTGGCCTGGCCTGGCCTGATGTGGCTGGGCCTGGCCTGATCTGATCTGGCTTGGCCTGGTTTGGTTTGGTCTGATTTGGCCTGGCCCTGCCTGGTCTGATGAGCCAGATCAGGCTGGTGTGTGTGCAACCCCTAGGAGCACTGAGCCAAGCACTGGCCACCGCAGCCCTGGACCATTCATTAGCAACAACTCATGTGCCTAGGCACCAAGCACCAAAGCAACGTAGTCGGCTACAGTTGTCGCGACCACTGTTGCACAGCAACTGCCTGAACGCAGGCCAATGGCTGGGCTTTGCACCCCTCCCCTGCCACACCCACTGCATTCAATACACTGACTCTTTCTCACTCACTCTTTCTCACACACTCCCACTCTTGCTGAACAACTCAGTGTAGTGTGGCGATTGTTGCAAATGAAGGTGTTGCAAAGGACCACGCTGCTTGACCATGACCACCAGGCATGTGGAAGTCTGTCCTGGTTGCTGCTGGCAACACCATCGGGTGCTGCCAGCAGCGTTTTGAGGTGCTGCTAGCAGTGCAGCTGGCCTGCCGCCGCCACCATCTTAGGCCTGCTGCTGCCAGCACTTCAGCTGGCCTGCTGCTCCTGCTTAGGTGGTGGCTGGCAGCCACCAGGACGATCTGGGGCGGGTTGGCTGCTGCTGCCTGGCGCTGCCTGTCGCGGTCCCTCCACAGCACCGCAGCTAAACCGGCTGATATGAGGGCGGTGCCCAGCAGGCCTGCCAGGTTGAAAGGGTCATGAAAGATGGTGATCTGCAGGCGCCATTCAGCACCAGTCACACTTATCACACTGCCCGGGCACTACCTGGGCAAGGCCACTGCTGCTGCTACCGTTGCTGCCGCTGTTCCCACTGCCGCTGCTAGTACTGCCTGGCTAATGCATGATACCGTACTCTCCCGATCAGTTCCCTATCCCGAATCGTTTTTGTCCTTCGGGAAACCGGGAAAGAGTAAACAATGTAATTTTTGTCATTCGGGATGTGGTCAAACAATAAGTTGACCTTGACGAAAGTGCTAGCAATGGACCAGTTTGTTATCCGGGGCATCAGTGCCGCCGACACGGCTGCTAACTGGCACCGCAAGCTCCCTTATTCACGATGAACAACGCTTCCAGATGTCCCTCTATCGTCAAGCGGCAGTGATTGAGCAGCGACTACCTGGGAGACCTCGCAAGTTGTCTAACTTTGGGCCTTCCCCAGGCCGCAACCCTGGGCACGGCTGGGGCAAAGGCTGGGCTCACCAGACAGGCAAGGGTGGCGACTAGGCTGGCAAACATGTCGAGGTGAGAGGCACGGGCAGCCGGCCAAGGCGGGGTGCTTGCTTTGGCCAAGGCAGCAGCATGGGTGGCTGCAGGAGCACGCAAGTTTGCTCCGAGGTAGATGATGAGATATGCCGCCACTGCCAGCAGCGGCAGGAGGACCACGACTTTATGAGCGAGGTTCAGTGCCCAATGTGACGTGGTCAAGTGATAAGGCCACTAGAAAAGAGGCCACGACAGTTGACTATGTTGATCACATGATTTTGATGTGAGATTAATGGGGTGGGAGGCTTGATTATTTCTATGCACGAAGACGCTCTCAAAATTGACTTTAGACTTACTTTGGCCATCGGGGAACTTGAAACAGAGGAAATTTTGACTCGGGAATAAATACTCTAATTATAGTTTCCGAGGCTTCGGGAATCGATTGGGAGAGTACGGTAAACAAAGTAATAACATTATAAAACACGAAATAACATGTATATGTATATAAGGTAAGTTGTCACAGACTGTCACAGGCAGTTATGCTGCTGCTGCTTCTGCTGCTGCTGTGCCCATATGCGGCCAGGCTCCCACCTCAAACAGGTATGCCCAGCCCACCACCGTGAAGGCAAACATGGAGGCGGTGGCAGCAGGCAGCAGCTGGAAGGCCCTGCACAGCAGCAGCAGGGCATACAAGGCGGCAGCTTGGTGTCATCAAGTGAGCTGGTGCCAATTGGTGTGCCTGAACATCCAGGAGGTGAAATGTTGGCAACTGCACGTCGCTCATAGGTCCACACGCGAGTGCCACAGTGCCATGGGATCAGTGTCAGTGACACCACTGGCAGCTCCCTTTGGAAGCCATGTCAGGGCTGGTGCCCTTTGGAAGCCATGTCAGGACAGAGGGGGCAAGTGGATCAGGCATTGGAGTTGGTGCAGGGCTGGAGGGGGCAAGTGGGGTGGGGCAGAGCCAGCCGGGGTGTCAGGCCCCATTCCTTCTGCTGCCTCTGCCTCACCCTCACCCTCACCCAGGCCCTCACCCAGGCCCTCACCCAGGCCCTCACCCAGGCCCTCACCCAGGCCCTCACCCAGGCCCTCACCCAGGCCCTCACCCAGGCCCTCACCCAGGCCCTCACCCAGGCCCTCACCCAGGCCCTCACCCAGGCCCTCACCCAGGCCCTCACCCTCACCCTCACCCTCACCCTCACCCTCACCCTCACCCTCACCCTCACCCTCACCCTCACCCTCACCCTCACCCTCACCCTCACCCTCACCCTCACCCTCACCCTCACCCTCACCCTCACCCTCACCCTCACCCTCACCCAGGCCCTTGCAGCCCTCTGCCCAGGCACCAGCAGCCAGCTGCTATCTGTCAGCTGCTAGCCCCCCACCTGCCCATGATGAGGTGCCCAAAGAAGCTGCACATGGCGATGCCGGCTAGCAGGAGGTGGTCTTGCCACCCTGGCCACATCAGGTCTTGCGGCCAGCCCAAGCCAGCGGGCACGACTGCATGTAAGGCAGGCCCACACGCATGGAGCCGCATGGAGCACATGAGCCAAATGTGGTGCAGGGCTGGGGCACAGCGCAAGCATCTGGCCCCCCAGCTGCAGCCCTGGTCATGACCCTACCATGCAAAGAAGGCAGGCATAACCAGGAGTTTGGCCCACACGAGACGACCCTAACCCAACAGCCCTCACCCTAAGCCAACGCCCTCAACGTCATCTCCTCCCTTGTGCCACAACAGACACTTTGACCCCTCACGTGACAACCCTAACCTCCTGCCCTGATGTTAAGCTTGCGCTTTCAACGCCTTTTCCTCCCTTAGCATCACCCTTGCTGCTGGCATTGCGTCTTCTGTGCTTGCTGCTGCTGTACCCCTCTGCCCCTCAGAGACCTATCCATGACGCTCATGCTAGTAGGGTGCTAGGGCAGTGATGCCCCCACGATGACCCTGGACCCTGGACCCTGGCCTTTTGGAAGTGCCCTTTGGAGGTGCGAGAGTAAGTGACATCGCCTCCTGGGTATAAGTAGGTATCAGCAGGTGTGAGCTGATATGAGCCTAGTGGCGCAATGCCTCCGAGGAAGCGGCACAGTGCCGGCTCAAGGTTGAGGGCCAAGGTGCTGTACCCCTCTGCCCCGCTCGTCGAGGTCCCCGGTTCAACACCCACTGGATACAACCAAGGTCACGATGTGAAACCAGAGGGCCACTGTGAGGGCATGCTCCTCCTTGGATACAAACTGCCAGTACAGCACAGCAGCAGCAGCAGCAGCAGCATTAGCGGCAGCAGCAGCGGTGCCAGCAGCAGCAGTGGTAGCAACGGCGGCAGCAGCAGTAGCAGCAGCAGCGGCAACAGCGGCGGCACCAGAGGAGGAATCCGGGCAGGCTGTTGTAGCGGTAGACTAAATTGCCAACGTGCTAGGTAAAGCAATGGTCAGCTTGGTTACATATAACATAATGGAGCTTAGCGCTGACTCACTCATGTCTAACAATTTGCCAAGCACCCTTTGAATGCCTTATCACACAACTCAGGGTGGGCACTGCAGGCAGACAGGCTGAGACAGGCTGGATGACAACAGGGACAGGGACAGGAGTCGACACAATTGGTGGCGGGTAGCAGGCACAAGGCGGGCTGAAGCGACATGAAGCAGGGGATGAGCTGCATGCAGCACCATGATATCTCATAGCATACCTTGTAGTAGATATTGGAGCCTGCACGGCATAGGGGGACAGCAGCATGGCATTGGCAACGCAAGATAAAGAGAGAAAAGAAAACAAAGAGGATACCATGGTCTCCCTTTCAACATCCCAACTCCGTTGTGAAATCTAGTGCTCCAGAATACTGGGAAAACAAATACACATGCTCATCCTCAATAGTGAGTTGTATTGTACTTGGGTAAACAGGTTAAAAGGAAGACTATGATACATAGTAGAAATATAGTAGGAGAAAATACAATAGGAGTTCTCTGTCCTGTGTGGCCCTGATCCCCTGCCAGCATGACACCAGCCTCCCTGCCTCTTGAGCCTCACGGCCCTGGTCCCTGCTATCCACGCCACCCTCCACTCACATGCTTGAAGAGAGGCGGACAGCAAGCCCACGCAAATGCCCAGCGCCCGTGATGACTCGCCTGGCAGCAACAGCAACAGCAGCAGCAGCAACAGCAGTTCAGCAACAGCAGTGCAGCACCAAGTCTTAACCTGTGACACATTGTATGGGCCAGTGCCGGTGCCGGGGTAAGTGCAGGTGCAGGCGCCGGTGAGGGTGAGAGGGTGCTGGCCAAGCACAGCCAAGCGCAGCAAGCGCACCAAGGCTGAGCCAGAGGCAGCTTAGCCCACAAAGGGCAAGGGCAAGGCTGCCAAAGCCAAGCCAGCACCGCAGCCAGGGAGGTGGCTGGACAAGGACTGCAATGCCGTGCTGAACATGCAGCGCATTGGGGAGAGCAAGTGGCGGCCATTGGAGCTGTGCTACTGGCCAGAGCAGGGGAAGCTGCCAGCCAAGGGCAAGGAGTACCCTGGCCTGGGCTACAAGCGAGTGCGAGACAAGCCACCCAAGCCCAAGCAGCAGCCTGCTGCGGCACAGTAGTGTGTGTGCCTCCCCTTTGAGCTGCCGTCAGCTTACATTAGTGCATGTTTTGTCGTGCCAACTCTACATCATAGCCCTCGTGGTCAGGCAATAGTGTAGGTGGTAGGCGACCATGACCATGTGTATGCCATGTATAGGCCATGAGCATGCCATGCGATGGGAACACCACACAGAAAAACACTGTTTTGTAGTGGTCCACAATCAGTGTGTTCGACTGCAATGAAGGCTCAAGGTTAAGGGCCATGGTGCTGGCCAAGCACAATGTGATCATGCATCCAGACGCACCAGGGGCTGCCGCTCCGCCCGTGCCGTCTTCATCATGTTGTGGGAAGAGGAAGGCGGGCCGAGTGAGCACTGTGACGCCCATGAAAGCAAGGCTGCAGCCCAGCCAGCCCCTCCAGCCCAATGGATCCTGAAACCAGCCACAGCAACAGCTGCAGTAGCCGCAGCAGCAGCGGCCAACAGCAGCATGCGAGTGACAGGAGAAGCAGTTTAGAGGTGCAGCAAAGGCTTCCTCGTCACACTGCATGCTATGGCCATGGGGTTTTAAGTTAGGGGGTGGGAGGAGGAAGAAGCAAGTGTGCCGACCCATATGGGGTGGAGGGAGGACTTGTATCCCTTTCATAGGCGTGCGGGCGTGCGGGCCGGCAGGCGTGCGTGCGGAGGGCATTGCATTGCGCGCTCACTTTGAGTAGCGGCCACGCGATCAAAGCAGTAAGAGGTGGGTGTAGCAGGCTAGCCAACACCGCTTCAGATATGGGTAGCAGGTAGGCGGCATAGTAGTAGGTGATCATTGCGGCGCCCTGCACATGGAGCCCATGGGGCACATGGGCGCTTGGGGCAGTCAGCAGCATTGTCACATTGCAGCCGGCTTGCATGACAGGGTAACAGTGAGGCATGGCGTCCAGTGCACCAACCAAATTAACCAAACTAACCAACCCAACCGCCTAGCTGTATGGGGCGCATGGGTCACTCTGTTGTGCTTGTGGCCTGCTTGCAGGGCGGGCTGTCAGTAAGGGAGAGCGTCCCGACCCAAGCACAAAGCTGTACATGGGCAGGTCCAGCATGCTTCATGTAGGCTTCAGATGACCAGCTGTGGTTGGCCCAGAAGTCAGACATTGTGCATGCCCCTTACAAACTCCTCTTGCTGGTGTTAACAGGACACGTAGTGCCTGACCCGTGTTGTGGTCATAAAACTCGCTTTGAAAGCGTGAATCAGATGGTGAGTCATGGTGAGTCAAACATGGTAAGTGAGCTTGGTATCTCAACATGGTGAGTCGCGACTGGCAGCCACCTCCTCCCCTCCCTCCCTTCTTCCTCAGCCCCTACTGTTGGCATTGTGCCCTGTGCAGGCCGAGTTCCTGACGCACCTGAGCAAGGTGCGTGGGCCAATGACCCTCCTTTGCACTCCCCTACTCCACAGTGTCATTATGAGCTGCCTGACCTGTTCACCCACCTACCTTGCCTCATCCTCCTTGATTGCAGTGATCAGGCAGTGGGTTTGAGCCTGTATGAGATTAGGAATGGAGGTGTCAACACCTTCGGCCTTCGACGCTAGGGTGCCCTCTCCCTCCCTCCACCCCCCTCACCCTTCCTCCCCGCCTCTCTCCCTCCCTTCCCACCTCCTATTGCAGTGCGTGCCTCCTGGCCTTGCCTAGCCTTTTCTGAAGCTGCCTTGGGATGACTGCCTGAGCCTGGGTGTGACAGGGTGAGATAAAACCCCCTCTCTCCCTCCCTCCCCATTCCCTCCCTCCCTTATGGGTCAGGACACAGGCTGTTAGGGACCCTGAGGCCCCAGGCTCCCTCTACCAAGCAACGTTGCAATGTCCTGCACCCCTGGTCTTTCCTGACCTTGGCTGAAGCCAGGTCATAGGCAGCTATAGGAATCCTGTAGGCATCTGGCTGCTCTATGAGGCTTGCGCTTGCCTGCAGTGCACCTCTGAAGATGAGCTTGGGCTGATGGGGCCTCTGGCCATACACTGGCTTGATGCCCATGCGCCATGCGGCAAAGAGAGTGAGCAGCCATGAGAAGAGTGAGCGGTGGGCGGTGAACTCCAGTAGAGGGACCCGACCATCCATGAGCTTGACAAACAGGATTGCCAGGGAGAAGATGAGCTGGCACAGCACCGCACACAGCAAACCATTAGACCACAGCCACCTGCAGCCAGGCATTCCACGAAGGCATGGGAGCATGGAGGGCAGCACATGAGGCATGGCCAAGCAAGGCAGCATGTAGACAACGCACAGAAGGCGGCAGGGGTGGGATGTCATGCATCACCAAACCCATTGCAAGCACGGTGCTGGTTGCATGCAGGCAGTGTCGTGCTGAGTTGTGCCAACAGCAAAGCAGCAGGGATGGGTGTGCTGGGTGACATGGGGCCTGTGATGCACTATGAGCATTGACATGGGCCATGATGCCATGTGCTTGCTGTCACTACTGCTGCTGGTGCCAAACAGTGCCGGAAGGGTGCTGTGTTGACTGTGCTGTGCTGGGAGGGGTATCCATGGGGGAGCGGGGGCTAGTGCACCCAGGCTACATGCGGCAGCAACAGCAGCAGCAGCAGCAGCAGCAGCAGCAGCGGCAGCGGCAGCGGCAGCGACATCACTGGCAGCAAGGAGGTGGGCAACATGGCAAGGCGTTGTATAGGTGGGGTAGCATAAAAACCACTGGAAGAGATGCGGGGAGTGAGGAAGGCTGTGGGCAATAGGTGAGGCAGAGAGCGGCTGGTGTCCTATATCCTCGCAGCATGGTGTAGATGAGGAGGATGGGGAAGGGGTGGGTAGGAGGGTGGGTAGGAGGGTAGGAAGGCAGGGGAAAGGCGGGTTCGGGAGGTGGGTGGGCCGGTGAGTCAACTACCTTGTGGGCTGCCCAACAGCAGTGTGCCACAGTCCTACAAAACGCCCTGCCAGGTCCTGGTGTTGCTGCTGCTGATGGATTGGAGTAGGCTGAGCGCTGTCCTGGTGGTCTGGCTTTAGGAGCCCCTGTTGCTCCTGCTCCGATGCCAGTGCCATGACGCATGTGTGCTGGTAGGGGTTGGTGAGCAAACAGTGAGCTTGACTTTCGCTGCTGGCTGGGCTGACCCTTGCAAGCTTTGACGAGTGCTGCTCATCTTTCTGCTCATGCTGCTTTTTCTGCTGTTCTTGCTGTAACTCCACGCTGGGCAAGTAGACTGTTGGCAGGAGACCCGATGTGACGGCGACACCCTTTTCGCATTCCCGGGCTGTTGGGCCTGGCAGAATTTCTGCGCTGATACTGCGCTGCGGCACGAGCATTGCCTCCCTTGCCTGCATTGAGGCCTGCATTGCCAAATCGGCTCTTCAATGATCGGCCCGTTCAGGCCTGCATCTAACCGGCAGCCGCTGTCTCATGTCCGCAGCTACAGCTTATGTAATCTTGCCAATCACGTGCTTAGCGGGTTTTAATTAGTCAATCGTTACTGCTTTGCAAGTTTTTAATCCCTACAGCCCTCATGCAACACCATGCGTTGTAATCAGACACAGGCTGCTAGATCATTATTGTAAAGGCTACTGACAGTGTGCCTACTGCCCACTCCAGCTCAGCCATTCTGGTGTGTGTGCCTCCAGGTCTACTACTACTAGTTAGAGCTTAGTTAGAGCTCTTGCTAGTAGTCCACTAGCAAGAGCTCTAACTAACCATATAGCTCTTACTCACACACATCCCCATTGTGAGGGGTTTGGTATCTTAATTTCTTGGATTGTCTTGCAGTAGCTGGCTATCACCGCCACTTGCGCCGCCACTTGTGCAACAGGGCCTTATCTGGCAGGTACAGCCACTCCCGGCCTGGCTAGCCTGGCTTTGGCATGGCGGCCTTCCCATCTGCACAGCTCAGTGGGGCGTGGCCCTGGGCCGACTGCACAGCGGCGGATGTTTAGCACGGCTGACACGTCCCGGTCGTAGAACCTACACGGGTGCAATGTTAGGCCCCGTTTCCAATGGCCCGGAGTTGGAGTTGGAGTTGGCACTTTTTGGACTCCAACTCCGGCCGTTTCCAATGCGGTTTGGCCCGGAGTTGGAGTTGGACATGTCTCGACTTAGACTTAGAGCCGCTGCTCATCTGTGCTCCGCCCATTTGTGTTGCTAGCTGCGATGGATGCGATTGAAGTGAATAACGTGAAGAAGGCATAAGGCTCAGGACCACCTGGGTATTGCAACGACAAATGCCTTCACTTCATCAACACCTAAGCATTTGTACTATGCACGTGCTATGCCACTGTACTTACTGAGCGCCTTGTGATACGCGTAGACGGCCTGACATCCCCGTTTCATGTAGTCAAGCCTGCCCAGTGCTTGCTGCGATGACATCGTGCGGCCCAGTGCCACACTATGCTTCTGGGCCTCCGCAGCCAAGAGGTCCCCCAGGTTGAAGTTTGGATTGCCAGCGCAATCGGCAACGCACTTGACAACGAGGGACGCGAAGATGTTGTCCTGCTGCGGTGTCCACCTTGAAGTACGCGTGCCGGAGCCAGAAGCTGCTGCTGCACCACCACCATCATCAGACGAGCTAAGGATTTCCATGAAATGTCCGACTCCAACTCCAACTCCGCACTCCGGGGGGGGGGGGGGGCTGGAGTCCTGGGGACTCCGCGGAGTCGATTTGGAGTCGATTTGGAGTCCCAACTCCGACTCCGGACTCCGCGGTTGGAAATGGCGGAGTTGGAGTCGGCGGTTGGGCTGGTGGTTAGTGCTGCTGGCGACTCCGCGAGGACTCCAACTCCAACTCCAAGCACTCCAACTCCAACTCCAACTCCAACTCCAACTCCGTCATTGGAAACGGGGCCTTAGGTAACCTAACTTAGTGCCATGTCACGTGTCATGTCGCGTGGGATATGTAACATGTTGCGGCCAATATCATATGTTGCGGCCAATGGCAATGCACATGTGCAGTGCCAGGCCAGTTCTTACCTGATGTTGTTGCTCGTTGAGCACATCTGCTGTATAGGCCCCGTGTGTCGATGAAGACATGCCGGGCGGGGGGGCCTGGGCAATAGCCCGGGGTTGGTGAGCTCAGCCTGCTGCCAGGGCACCATATCCAGCTGCCAGGCTGCCATGGCTGCCTCCATCTCTCTGGTGGTGTGCACCGCATGACGCAACAGCCGGCCCCTCCTCAAGCCCCAGCAGGCCCCGCTGCAAAGCCACCTCAGCCTGCATGGCTGCAGTCGGCACCACCCCACCCTCCTCCAGCAGCCAGCTGACGTCCAGCCCGCACACCATGCGGCGCACATAGGTGCACTGACGCTTTGACCAGGCTGGCAGGTGCCCACCACCCAGCCCCCTCACCCCAAATCTGCGCTGGTGCACGTTGGTGCCCAGCAAGACCTTGGCCCCGGCCAGGGACACTGACTTCTTGAGCCTGCCAGCGAAGAGGAGCGTGAGCATGTTCCTGAATGCAGCCTCCAGCTGCTTGCCGACGTGGTCCACCATGTTCGTGTCAGAGTGGTAGCGTGGGATTGCTTCAAGGCGGGCGCGGAGGTCGGGGTGCGCGGCCAGCACAGCAGCGACTGCTGCGCTTGGCCGAGTGTTCGCACCGTCTCCGGGCATGCCGCGGCACAGCTGCAGGAACAGATTCCTGCAGCTGAGTCCCGGGATGGCTGCCTGGGAGACTGGGATGTCCGTGTACACGGGCTGGCCGTGCAGGCCGACCGGGTCGGCTACGTGAATGGCAAACAAGCCGCGCACGAGGAGGCCCAGCAGCAGGCTGGCGAACACCGCCCGCTCGCTGCAGGCCTCCACTCGTGGCAGCGCAGCGTCGGCCAGAAAGGCATCCCAAAGCTCTTGCGGGAGGTGGTCGGTGAGGTGCGCTAACTTGCACTTCCTGCCGTGGTATGTGTTGTCCCTATCGCGGGCAGCGCGGGCCTTTCCGGAAGCCTTTCTATTGCGCTCCGCTTCGGTGAGGTCTGGCTGTAGTGCCTCGTCGCGGTCCAAAATGTCACTGTCTGGGTCCTCCGGCACTGGCCTAGGCACGGTTCGTCTTTTTTCAGCCATAGAAAACAGCAACGTAAAGCCATCACAAACACTAGGAATTGTTAGTTTTGTTTGTTTGCATAAACGAAAATGTACTAACAGTGACAATGACAACGACAGTGCCGTCTACTAGAACAAAGCATCACAGCGCCGTCTTCTACAAAGCGCGATGAAGGGCAAGAAGCGCAAGGTCGCGGATGAGCCCAAGCAAGGACTTACCCCCCCCCCCCCCCCCCTTGGTCCCTTTGGTAGCAACCCAGGAGCAGGCCCCTCTGACAGCAGCCCAGCAGCAGGCCCCTCTGGCAGCAGCCCTGCAGCAGGCCCCTCTGGCAGCAGCCTAGCAGAAGACCCCTCTGACCGCAGCAGCACTCTGTTACTGCTTTGCAACTGCAAAGCTTCACTACTAGGGCATGCTCGGGTTGAGCATTGTAGACCATCCTCACGAAAGCGATGAAGGCAGCATGTATTGACATGGTATTTATCAGCAAGTGGGAAAAAGCCAAGCAACCTGACAAGTGACGGCTCAAGCAGTGTTGAACACCCCTACCATCAAAATGCTCCTACTGTGTGGCTGTAACAAAGTACGAGGTTGGCGTCAAGCAACGAAGTATGAAACGATGCTATGTTCATGACATATGTGCACGAAAGGCGAGGACCGGAAGCTCAGCTGTGGTGCATTTCACTGCCACCACTTGCGATTCCTCTGCTGCTGTGCCAGCTGGTGGGCTAAGCTCGCAAACCCCGCGGCCTCGTTCGCAAGATCATCGCCCTTCTCATTCAGCTCCCTCAACCGTTCGCCCCGTTCCTCGAGACGAGAGCGGGCCTCGATGGCGGCATCCGCCGCGCCCCGCACCCTGCAGCACGCAACCAACATCGCTTACCATACTGCGTTGCATGGACCGCAAGCTACGACCCGAATGAGAGATTTACGCTTACTTGGCGCTAGTACCCCGGGCGCGATCTTGGCTTGCGTCGGTTGTGTCTGTTGTGGGTCGCCCATACTTGCTACGAATCTCGTTCGTTGTTCGCACCCGTACAGGCTCATCCACTGGCACATACTTGCGCCCTGGTCCTGAAGGCACGCAGACAGCAATAGCAGCAGCAGCAGCTCCTTATAGATCTTGGCGTTGTTTGTCAGCGGATCAGGCAAAACAGTGTGCAAGCACGTACGCATCATATGCAAACACGTGAAAACAATCATCATGTTATGCGACCCCCTCCTGTTAGAATAGCTGAGCAAAATGGCGGTTCAGGCGTCTTGAGGGGTAGTGGGCAAGTACTCTGTGTTATGTGGGTCGCCCCACCTCCATGCTGGGGCGTGAAAAGGATCAAACATGCCGAGACCCAGCTTTCCTTGCGGTCACAGCTTGCCCAAACCCCATCATTTGATCCCAGCCCTTACCCATCATCATTGCAAACCAAGGTACTCAAAACTAGAATTGAGGAGCTAAGCAAGAAATGTTCCAGGAAACAACTTGCAAGCAATGATAATCATTCAGATTCAATTTGAGGAGATGATATGATTGACACCACCTTGCTTCCCAACTCACTTGCTGATGCGCCCGCTGCCCCCGTGTCGTCATCACTGAGCCGGTTTCCTGCCCCGGCCACATCTTGGGCCACTTGCTTAATGGCGCCGACGGTGCTAGCTCCGAACCTGCCGTACAGAAAGCACTGACGCCATGGATGGGCTCAAGTGGTAGAGCAGGTGTTTCAACGCAAGGACTCGAGGTTGGCAGGTAGCATATTGACATGATGACAAGGATGGCGAGCTACTGAGATGCAAGTGATAGCCATACCAATGGAACTGATGGGGAAAGCCACTGCTGGGGAAAGCTGGGGAAAGCCACTGCTGGGGAAAGACCAGAGGGGCACAGGCACCACATAGATAGCTGGGTGCACACATCTGCCACAGCCACCCACACCCTTGACATAATGTACTGCCAGCAGCCATCCACGCTCTTGACATGATATCTTTTGACATGCCCATGCCCTTTGGAGGTGCCCTTTGGAGGCTTTGGAGGTACCATGCAGGTGCCCTTTGGAGGTGCGAGAGTGAGTGACATCGCCTCCTGGGTATACGTAGGTATGGGCAGGTTTGATCAGATATGAGCCTAGTGGCGCAATGCCTCCGATGAAGCGGCCCAGTGTCGCGAAGCAAGAGCCGCATCCGATTGAAAGCACGCAAAAGCAAGGTTTGTCGTAGTCGTGGTCCGCTGCAACTGTCGTAGTCGTGGTCCGCTGCAACTGTGCAGTCCGTGTGGTTGATGTGTGCACTCAGCTGTCTAGGTGCATAGAGGGGCATTCAAGATGCATATAAGAGGGAATTTAAGAGGGGCTCCGGCGTGCTGCATTGAGGTGTATGCGCCTTAGCTGCCCCATCACATGCCTTCACCAGAGCCCCTACAGCAACAACCCCGCTTACTTGCTCAAGGTTCCGGCCAACGTTTGCGCGCCCTCCATCAGGCTCGCCCGCACGTCAAGCGTGGCACCGCCACTCGTTGGCTGCCCAGTGCCTGCCGCGCCTGCCCTTGTCTCCCGCCGTGCGTCTCCGCTGTCATCGCTGCTGCTTGCTGCACCAGCGTCCGTTTGGCGAAACCTCCTAGCTTGCGACGATGCTGGCCGTAGCGCTCGTGTAGACGATGTTGGGGAGAGTGGCCCCAGGTCCCCGGGCAAGGCATCTTGACCTCTCACACTCTTCACTCCACTTGCAGCTGGCGCCCCGACTGCCCCAACGGATGCTATCCTACTAGTCGTGTTGGAGCGCAAACTCGATGCCCCAGCACCAGCTGAAGGATCAGGCGCGGGTCCGCCATTTCCAGGAGTGTTAGGACCAAACCCGACAAACTTCGGCTTGCGTTCTCGGCGCTGCGCGAACCCACCGTCATGCTCGTCAGCATCGTCGCTGTCAGACAGACTTGGCCGCACAGCGGCGCGACGGCTATTTCGGGCCCCGTGAGGCGCAAGCAGGGCGGACGGGCCCGCAGTTTGTCGCGACGACGCCGCAGCGCCGACGACAAGGGGCTGGGGTTGAGTGACAGGAATTCCGTCCCTGCGAGGCATGCAAGCACGGTGGCGCGGCACAGGCAGCTCACATGCTTGCGCGGACACCAGCACCTAGTGCGCCACTCGTTCCCAGCTGTAGCACATTACGCTCACTGTGAGTGGACACTAGCGCATCTATGCATGCAGTGTGTGAACCTGAGTGTGATACACCAGTGTTTGTACAGTACGCACCCGTCCTTGTCTTTTTGCTGCTTGTTCCGAAGCCCCCCAGGCTCCTTTGGCACCTGACTCAGCACTGTCAGCAGCTCTGGCTGGGTGGTGTCATACTGCTGCAGCTCCCCTGGGCCATCCTCCACAAAGAGCTTGCCCACCTGCATGTGAGTGGCGCAATGCAACAGACCATTCATATGAATGGACTCGTATGAATGGACTCGTATGAATGGACTCGTATGGATGGATTTGTATGGATGGCACGGAGTCTGGCCACCCTCCCACCTGCCCACCTGCTGCACCCCAGAGCCGACGGTTGTCACCACAGTGTGCAGGCCCTTGCTCGTGCCCTCCAGCGCTTTGCTCATTCCTGGATGCACGGGCAGGTCACACTGGTCACACACTCAACCTCACGAGTTGCAGCTCCCTTCTGAGCTTTGCCATGTCTGTTTGTGTACTGCTGCTGCTGCTGCTGCTGATGGTGCATGGTGATGATGATGGTGCTGATGATGCTGATGGTGCGGATGCCCCTGCCACTGCTGCAGCGGCGGCCATTGCTTGCACTGCTGTTGCTGCTGCCGCTGCCATTGCTCGTGCTGCTGCTGCCACTGGACAACTGTGCATGCACTGATGGTGCTGCTGGGCTTCGCTATCGATTGCTACTGCTGAGGCGATTGCAGTGTTAGGGTGCTTCCACGCTGGCTGCAGGCTGCCACAGCTTTGCCTCACCTTCCTGCACCCTGTTGAACACCCCGCCCAGCAGGTCCCTACCCATGCCCAATGGAGCCATCCAGGCAGCCCCGCCACCCTGCCCCTCCCCTCCCTCCCTCCCCTGCTGCTGCTGCTGCTGCTGCTGCTGGCTAGCCAGGCTGTCAGGGGCATGGCCCAGAGCTGAAGAGGCATTGGGGGCGGTGGTGTGAGGGCCTCGGTGGCGCATGGAGCCTGGACCACGGCTGAGCAGCGCTGCCTCATGGACGAGGGCCGCGGAGTGGGCAGCCACTGCCACCTCCCAGTCATACAGGCCCAGGGGCGGCAGCGGGTCTGGAAGGCCTGTGGGTGTAGAGGGTGGTAGTGGCCGTTTGCGTAAGTCAAGCAACAGCAGAAAGCAGCAGCAGCAATGGCGATGGCAGCAGCTGTGACAGCAGAAGCAGCAAGAGCAGGAGCAGCAGCGGAACGGAAGGCAAGAAAGAAAGCAGGGTGTATAGAGTTCCAGCGGTGCAGGGTCAGTGCTGTGGCACTTACTTGGCGTGACAGCCAGCTGGATCAGCTCTGCTTGTGGCCCAAGCAGCAGCAGGTGGCCTAGCGGGGAGGCGGTCACTGCCCGTGCAATCTGCAGCAAAAGGGGGTAAAGAGGGTAGTCGACGGGGCGTCCAGAGGAAGGAGGGAGAGTGTGAATAACAAAGGTGACAGGAACGGAAAAGATGAGAAGGGGGAGGGAAGGAGAATTCCCCAAACCTGGTGTCTTTCAAGCTGCATAATTTAAGCACCCCTGCCCCTGCCCCTGCCGCTGCCCCTGTCCCTATAGTTTATGTAAGTCGAGCAGGCAGAGCGCAACTGACCTTGGCCACAGAGCCAGCAGGTGGCTGCCACTCTATGTGTGTCCCCTCAAGGGCAGCCATCAAGGGCATGTCTGCCAGCAGGTCAAGGCCCGGCAGGCTGTACACCTACAGCATGCATCAGACCACAGAGCACTCATTCCACAAAGGGGAAGGGGTAGGGTAGGCATGGCAGGGCAAGGCAGAGCAGGGTCAGGATCAGGTACAGCGCCACACAGCTGCCTGTTCTTGAAACAGCTCCTGTTACTGCCACTGCCGCTACCCATGTCACATGCCTGCTGCAAACAAGGCCCCTCCTGGCGCCCACTACTCTTTCAACCTCCACATTGAGAGACCCACTGCCACCACTGGCACCCTGCTGCTGCCACCACTGGTGCCACTGCTGCTCCTCTCTTTCTAAACCAGGCTCAAACAAACCCGCCCACGCCTTCATTGACCTTACCCCTCCAGACCCCCTGCCGCTGCCCTCACCTGCAGGGTCACTAAGTCGCTGGCTTCAGCCTGAGCCATGGCCACCACACCGGGCGCTCCGTTCACATGCAGGGTGGCTGCCCACACCAAGGGGGTGCTGGTGGGCAGCTTGGCGCTCACAGTCCGGTCACCTGCCACCACTGCCTGCATGCTGCAGGGCACCAGCAGCAACAGTCACCGAGGCTGTGGCAGCGTGGAGCAGAAAGCAGCAGCAGCAGCAGCAGGTACCTCACACCTGACATTTGTGACCAGTGGGGCCTGCATGCGCATGCCTGACCATGTGATCAGGTGTAGGGGTGGCGTGGTTGGCCAGCAGATCCATTAGCTCCATCATGATGCAACATGATGCAAGCCCAAAGCAGAGTGGCAGCCTTAGGCCCACCTGTAGATCCTTATATAATAGTCGGTGGTGAGCAGCACATACTCCGCTAACAGCACCCTGCTGCCGTCCTCACTGCTGCCATCGTCGCTGGAGGGCTTGCGGGCTGAGGCTGCGGGGCAACCCATTAGCAGGCAGCAGTGGCCCATGACGTGTGACATGCTGTAGAGCAAAAAGTAGGCGGGTAAGCTGCTGGAGGAGGAAGGTGGCAGCTGGAGGAGGAAGGTGGGCAGGGCAGGCAGGTGGCCAAGCTGGGACGCTGCTAGGCAAGCCTGAGGGCCGCCCACCACATTGCAGGTCATGACGCCCACACAAGCTGTGCCATGCTGTGACCTGTGGCCTAGGTGACTCCAATACCTCCTGGCTGCTTGGCTCAGCTCGCTGCACCAAGCAGAGCCAAGCAGCCAGGTCATCCACCACCAGGCTGGTCACAGCACCCTATGACGCCACGAGGCCGCCCTATGAGCAGTGCTGTGACCTGGTCAGGCTTAGGAGGCACCAGCCGCACCAGGCAGGGCGGCTCTCTTTGTGGCAGCCAGGTTAGCGGCCCGTGCAAGGGCCAGGGCGTCCTGGGAGCAGCGGCCCTGGGCTGAGGCCTGCCACAACAGGCGGTGCTGGGCGTCCAGGGGGTGGCAGGTCAGAGCCTGAGACTGGTTCTTGGGCTGCAGAGCGCCGTGGCGGCCTGGACCCGCACGTGACAAGGATGCCGGGCAGAGGCGAGCAGGTGGAGGTGAAAGGCGGGGAAGGAGGGGCAGGGATGGAGGGGCAGGGGTGCAGGGGTAGGGGTGCAGGGGCAGTGGATGGGTCTTGGGCATGGGCAAAGTTTAGAGTTAAAGCTATTGCTCACCAGACCTATAAAGCATGCCCCACTTCTCCTGGCATATGCCATGGGGCAGAGACAATGCATGACAGATCTGTCACTATGGCTCCCTCGTTCATTGATTGAGAGTGTGAGTAATCAGGCGTGAGGCACTAAAACATGCACCTCACTTTCCAACATATCAGTAGGTCAGCTTATCGTCGCGTACCATCTTGTCAGCTTGACCAGCCTAGGCGCTGGGAAACAGTCCAATGTTGTGGGGATCAGGGCTCACTATGTGTGACGTGCCACTCATTGATCTCACTCTCGTCACACCCGCTGCCTCACCAATGAATGCGCCCGTGTTGAGGTCCAGGGCGGCGAGGCAGGCATCCGCAGTGGCCAGCAGGAGGGTGGCGACTGCACCGCCCTCCTCCTCCAGCTCCATACCCGAGGCCCTGCATTGGCAATACTGCATGATTTTGTATTCTTTGCTGTGCCCTCAGTGCGGCAGGGCAGGGAGAGGTGTTGCCCTAACTGCTGCGCCGTCATTGTGGGATGGCAGCATGAGGTGCACTTGCAGTTCACAGGCTGGCCGCATGCTTAGCCAGCCTCATGGCCACAGCTGCGTGGGCAAGCCAGCTGCGCACAGCATATGCCAGAGTGATAGGACGTGCTTGCTCTCTCACATCCTCTTCGCTGTACTAAGCTGACAACACTTGTGGCTGACCGATTTTGAAACCACCACCTCAACGCTGCGGACACAGGTCTTGTACCCCTAGAGCTAGGAGCCATGACAGGTACCCAGCCAATCACTCCCAGGACCCAGACCAGACCAGAGTCAGTGCACTGCTCCAGTGCAGCAAAGCTCCCAGCCAGCGCAGCCGGGCAGGTGCAGGACAGCCTCTGCTCTGTCAGTGCTCTGCCACAACACAGCTCGCAGCCAGCACCAGGTGCAGCACAAGTGCAGCACAGCTCCCAGCCAGCGCAGCCAGCACCAGGTGCAGCACAGCCTCTGCTCTGCCAGGGCTCTGCCGCAACACAGCTCGCAGCCAGCGCAGCCAGCACCAGGTGCAGCGCAAGTGCAGCACGGCCTCTGCTCTGTCACAAGGCTCTGCCACAAGGCTCTGCCACAGCACAACTCCCAGCCAGCACCAGGTGCACAGCCAGCACCAGGTGCAGCACAGCCACATGCAGCCAGGTGCAACCCAGCACCCAGCCAGCACCAGGTGCCGCCCCGGGAGCCGTGAGTCTGGCTGCGTTGCAGTAGGCATGTGAGGCCAGGGGCTGGCGGCAGGGGCTCGCCTGTCTTTCTTAGCGGGAGGTGCGATGTGTACGACCTGGGTGGACAGGATGGGCTGTTGTTGGGGGAGGGGAGCCAGGCACCACAGCAGGGCGGGTTGCGACAGGTCCACCACGCACACGCACCCTGCAGGGCAGGCATGGGCGCAGGCACACCAGCCGGGGTGAGACTGTCTCTGGGAACTGTGGTGGGACGTGTGTTCTGTGGAGGACTGCCTGGCCGCCTTGCAGCTGTTGGCGGCGCCCCCGCTGAGCTTGCAGCCAGCGGGCAGGGCCAGGCACAGCTTGCCAGTGCAGAGCAGCAGAGCAGGAGGAGGAGGAAGTGTGTGTGGGGCTGGTGGGGAGAGGAGGGAGGGGGGCAGGCAGGGGTCCTGTGGGGCGGAGCAGCAGGGACAGGGGGCGGAGCAGGTTGGGTCAGAGTGAGATGGGTGCAGCTAGCAGCTGAGGGCCGTGCACCAGGCTTGACCTTTGTTGCTCTAGTACTGGGACGTGGGTTGAGGGCCAGCCAGTGGAGATGATTGCACCCAGTGGAGATGATTGCAGCTAGAGAGATGGTTGCAGCTAGTGGAGTATTGCCCCTGCGCCTGGACCATCTCCGGCATCATCCATGGCTGTATAAAAAGCTGATCCTTCTGCTGCCGCTGTTGCTGCTGCTGACAACAGCTCTGTGGCCAGCAGCCCCCGGGCTCAGCCCAGCCTCAGCCCAGCCTGCCCAGCCCTGCTCACCCACCTCACCTGACTTGTCCCCCGCAGCTACCACAGTGGTATCTGGGCAGTAGCTGCAGCAGGTGACCTCCGCTTGCAGCAGCAGGCAGCGCAGCTTAAGCTGCAGCCCAACCTCCTCCTGAACTCGGACCTCTCCCTGGCCTCGCCCCCTGGCCCCTGCCCCCAGGCACACAACCTCCCCCACCCTCGCTTTGTCTGACATCTGATACACCCGCACCTCCCCCTTGGCGTGCCCTACTACCAGCATGCCATGCTGCTGGCACAAGGCCAGGGCGGTGGCTGGCTTCAAGCCCCCCAGCTTGCCACTGCTGGCAGCGGCGGAGGGGGCCAGCAGCAGCAGCTGGGGCTGCTCAGTGTACATATCCCATAATCGCACCCGGCCGTCCTTGCAGCCTAAGGGGTGGAGCAGCAGGGCGGAGGGAGGGGGTGGGGCATGGAAGCATTGACATCACCAACTTTATGACCAGGGTAGGGGGTGGAGGAGGGGTGGCGGGCAGGGTGGGGTGGGGTGGGGTGGGGTGGGGTGCAAGGGGTACCGCAAGCATAGGTGAGGGTTACAGGCACAGGGTCCAGCATCTCATGTTGGGCCTTGTCTCAGTGGACATGACAGTTTGATGGCTGTGCACAGGCGTGGCTGGGCAGGGCCGGCTCCTCCACTGCCTGCTCTACAGCCTGAGCAGGTTGGGCAGAGGCAGGGGTAGGGTAGGGGGGCTGGGAGCAGGGCCCTCACCTGTGGCCAGCACCAGGCCATAGGGCTCGTTGGTGGGGGCGCCTGGAGGTGTGCCTCCAGCCAAGGACCTGGCCAGGAGCTGGGTTATGTCCGTCCCCTCGCCCCCTCCATTGCCAGCCAGCCTGTGCAGCATTAGCGCGTAAGGAGCCGGCGGGCAACCGTGAGCATGCAGGTACCAGGTGCTGCAAACGTGAAAGGGTTTGAGGTTGGGGCAATGAACATGGAGCAAGGAACGACCGGGTGATCACTAGGATGATGCATAACATGGCACGCTACGCTTAGAAGCAATGTCCAGAGGGGAGATCATCATTACATCGCAATCGCTGTTGTGCGTTGCTGCAACACACAGCCTGCATAAGCGAATGAGGTGTGATAAGTGACAGTATAAAGAGATATGAGGAAGAGATGCATAGAGGGCAGCATGTGGGTGCCCATGCGTCAAGCATGTGCCTGCGAAGCCTAGTGATTGCATGTGACAGGGTGGCTGTCAGCCCAGCAGCTGCAGACCCAATGACTGCAAGAGGACTGTGGCACCAAACTTGCACCGTCCTGCCCTGTGCCCACCAGTGTCCTATCAGCTTCCTTGGGCATCCCCCTTTCACCAGCCTTGGGTGACTAGACGAGGCGGCAGGAAGGAAGGAGAAGGATGTGGGAGGGTGCAGGCAGCTGTTAGCTTAGCAGCTGGTGGACTCTACAGGTCTTGCTTTAAATCCCATCGCCCACAATGTCCTGTTGACCCTGTTGACCTGTTCTTCATGCTCGCCTTCTGACCGTCCATTCTTCCACCACAGCCGGACAGACCCCCCAGTGACAGTGAAAGTTGGGGTAGCAGATGTGACTCTGACTCACTGCTACTCCACAGGCCCTGCTTCAACTCCCATCACCCACCATGCCGGCAGCAGCCCCTTTCTGGCCAGCTCACTACTGGCTGCCCTGAGGCCTGCAAGGTTGAAGGATGTCCTGGACGCCGCGCTGTGTCTGGTGCTGGGCAGCAGCAGGGAGGTGCAGCAGGTGATGGAGGGCTGGGCCTGGAAGGGCAGGGCCAGCAGGGAGGCAGTGCCGCTAGGGCCCAGCCCAGTGGCGCTCAGTTGCCCGCCCTCCAGCAGCTGCAGCGCAGCCGCAGCCTCCTCATAGCCTGCAGCATCAGGGGGTGTGCAGCAAGCAGCACAGATCCAACCTGCCCAGCACCTGCCACGCAAGGTAACAGCTCGCCGGGAGGGTGGGTGGGTGGGTGGGTGGGTGGGTGGGTGGGTGGGTGGGTGGGTGGGTGGGTGGGTGGGTGGGTGGGTGGGTGGGTGGGTGGGTGGGTGGGTGGGTGGGTGGGTGGGTGGGTGGGTGGGTGGGTGGGTGGGTGGGTGGGTGGGTGGGTGGGTGGGTGGGTGGGTGGGTGGGTGGGTGGGTGGGTGGGTGGGTGGGTGGGTGGGTGGGTGGGTGGGTGGGTGGGTGGGTGGGTGGGTGGGTGGGTGGGTGGGTGGGTGGGTGGGTGGGTGGGTGGGTGGGTGGGTGGGTGGGTGGGTGGGTGGGTGGGTGGGTGGGTGGGTGGGTGGGTGGGTGGGTGGGTGGGTGGGTGGGTGGGTGGGTGGGTGGGTGGGTGGGTGGGTGGGTGGGTGGGTGGGTGGGTGGGTGGGTGGGTGGGTGGGTGGGTGGGTGGGTGGGTGGGTGCGTGCGTGGTTGCGTGGGTGGGGCTTATCCTCCTTCCCTCCCTCCCCACTCCCCACACCTGAGATGGTGCCTGGTGCTGCCAGCAGCGTGAGGTCTACATGTTCCCCCATCCAGGGCAGCTTCATTGGCCTGCTGCTGCTGTGAGCGCGTGTGACGCTACCGCCACCTTCAGACTCCTCATCATCGTCGTCATCATCTGACAAAGGCTCGTCATCATCGCCATCCTCATCTTCGTCTCCTTTTGCTGTGCGTGAGCCAACACGGCCGCATCCCTGGCCATGCCATACAGCAGGAGGGGCAGAAGCAATAGCAACAGCGGCAGGAGGAACTCTCTTAGTGTGCTCTAGGTGGGCAGCAGGGCAGCAGGGCAGCAGGGTAGCAGGGGCGACGGGGCAGGGGCGACGGGGCAGTTTAAGCAGTGGCAGCTGAAAAGCAAGTGGGAGGCAGGTAGCGGTGAAAAGCATGGTTGCCTGAGAAGACTCAAGGGATGAAGAGGCCCACTGCCCCTGCTGCCCCTGCTGCCCCTACTGCCTAAGAAAGAAAGAAAGAAAGAAAGAAAGTAAGAAAGAAAGAGAGAGAAAGAAAGAAAGTAAGAAAGAAAGAAAGAGAGAGAAAGAAAGAAAAAAAGAAAGAAAGAACCCCACTCCCCAAGGAGTGCCACTTTACATCTTTTGTTAGCTGCATTTTACTAGTGGCCGCCCAAGCCTGGACGTGGACCATCCCCTTCTGGCATTGTGGACATTTGCGTCATGGTGATATTGATCCTAGGACCTCTCAATTGTATGAGTCCCCCAGCACCAACTCACCACACAACGGGGTGGGATCCTACTGCCCAGCTGAGGACACTAACCAACCACTCACCCCCTACCATGTCCCTGACTTCTCACCCTCCCTCCCAACATCCCCCATATACCTTGAGCCAGGTGCAACAGGTGCAGCCTCCCTGATCCTGACCCTGACCCTGACCCTGACCCTGACCCTGACCCTGACCCTGACCCTGACCCTGACCCTGACCCTGACCCTGACCCTGACCCTGACCCTAACCCTAACCCTAACTCTAGCATCCCCCGCATACCTTGACATCCATCACCGCCAGGGAGTCTGGCTGCTGGGCTGCCTGGCCCCCCAGCAGCAGCAGGCGGGTGCGGGGACCCCTGAGAGCCAGCAGGGCACGCACAGGGGACGCAGGGCCCGGCAGCAGGCGCAGGCAGGTGGCCAGCTGCACCGCGCCTGGGGAGGCCTTGAGGAAGCCTGCAGAGTGAGGGGCCAGGCAGGCAGAGGGAGAAGGCGGGAGGAAGGCAGGATGGGAGCGAAGCAGGCAGAAAGGGAGGGGAGGCTGAGGGCAACGATCAGTTGAAGGGGTGGGTTAGGGTTAGGGTTAAGATAAGGTAGAGGGGTGGAGCAGGGATGAGCAGGCATGCAGGGGCTATCGGGGCACGAGGGGGTGCATGAGCTCTGCATGGCTGTGAAGGGAAGTCATGGTTTCGAGGGGGTGAGTCGGGGGCGTCAGTCATAGAGCGGCCTGCAGCAGCAGCAGCAACAGCAGCCGCAGCCGCAGCAGCCGCAGCCGCAGCAGCCGCAGCCGCAGCAGCCGCAACAGCAGCAGCAGCAGCAGCAGCAGCAGCAGCAGCAGCAGCAGCAGCAGCAGCAGCAGCAGCAGCAGCAGCAGCAGCAGCAGCAGCAGCAGCAGCAGCGACAATGGTGGCAGAGGCAGCAGCAGTGGCAGCAGCTGTAGCGGCGAAGGTAGCAGTGGCAGCAGTGACATTCACATTGCCCACATCTAGTAGGCATCAAACCTCCTTCACCCAGCCGAGCCTGGGAGCATGCAGTGCACAACACCTCTGCGCACCGCCTTGTGCACTGCAGACCTATAGCCCTGCGGGCTGACCTGGCAGCACCCACACCAGCACGTCGCCCTTCTCATGCCCTGTGGCCCAGCTGCAGGCCGCCTGCCTGGCCCCTTGCTGCCGGGTGGGGAGTGCTGGGTCTTCAGGCAGGAAGCAGGCGCAGGTGATGGGGCCTGAGGAGCGCAGGGCGGGCTGGCGGCAGTCCTTGGAACGGGGCAGGAGGGCGGCCCGTAGCTCCTGGGCCCTGGGGCAGGGGGAATGTGTAGGCGGAGAGGTGAGGTCGAAGAGGAGGGCAGGGCAGGGCAGGGCAGGGCAGGGCAGGGCAGGGCAGGGCAGGGCAGGGCAGGGCAGGGCAGGGCAGGGCAGGGCAGGGCAGGGCAGGGCAGGGCAGGGCAGGGCAGGGCAGGGCAGGGCAGGGCAGGGCAGGGCAGGGCAGGGCAGGGCAGGGCAGGGCAGGGCAGGGCAGGGCAGGGCAGGGCAGGGCAGGGCAGGGCAGGGCAGGGCAGGGCAGGGCAGGGCAGGGCAGGGCAGGGCAGGGCAGGGCAGGGCAGGGCAGGGCAGGGCAGGGCAGGGCAGGGCAGGGCAGGGCAGGGCAGGGCAGGGCAGGGCAGGGCAGGGCAGGGCAGGGCAGGGCAGGGCAGGAAGCAGGTCAGGTCAGGTCAGGAGGCAGATGTGAGGCAGCTGAGCTTGCACCCACCGCAGGTCCCAGATGCTGCAACTGCTGCTGTCTTCATGGCATGCAAGCACTAAGTGAGCCGGACCTCTGCGAGGCAGCAGCAACAGGGGGCAGAAGAGGAATAGCAGCAGCAGAGTGTCATGCGGCAGGAGGAGTCAGCATCAGGCACATCCAGTTGTCAAGTGTGACCCCTACCCCTGCCACAACCCCTGCCACTGTCCCCGGCCTGCCCTTGCCCTGCCCTGCTCCCGCTTCCGTCCCTGCTGCTGCCCCTACCCTCCCTAACTCTAGTCTCCGCCTCAACCCTGGCATGGCATTGCAGGGCCTGGGCCCACCTGGTCAGCGCCTCGGCCTGTGTCAGCGCCCCCTGGCCCAGCAGCTCCACAGCTGGCACTGCATGCAGCAGGAGCAGGGCCCAGCAGCGTGGGGGCGGCAGGAGGGGCAAGTTAGCTGGTAAGCACTCAACCGCACCAGCCAAGTGAAGGCAGTGAGGAGAGAGGGAGGAAGCCCCTTGCACCCCTGGTCATGGGCAGGGATGAGTCTAGGGTGCGTAAGCCAGGGTTATGACCATTGAGGAGCGCCCATACTAGAGCAGCAGGGGCTGGGCTAGAGTAGGCTGGGCGAAGGCAAAATGGGTGGAAGTACGGAGGTGGTAGCTTGTGGGTGCAGGCTGGCCCACCCACCCTTGTAGGGCAGCAGCTGCAGTGCTGCTGACTGCCGCAGGTCTGCGGCCAGGACCTTGCTGCTGCTGACCAGGGCAGCGAAGCGCAGGGTCCTGGGCATGCAGGGGCAAAGGTGCACACCACAGAGATCCGGGCATTGGGGGGTGACAGGAGTGTGATGTGCATGGTTTTCAGTCTCCCTGGCCAAGGTGCTTGATTCATGAGCCCCGTCGGGCTGAGGTCCACAATGCCAACCTTGGTCGGCACAGAGCTGCCCTCCTTTGCCAGCTTGGGCATGCATTTACGGAACACCCAAACATATGGCAATGAAATGGAGGGGTAGCTGCTGGACGCTGGAGGTGGTGGGCTCACTCCGCTGTGGTAGAGTAAAGCTGCTGCTGCTGCTGCTGTCTCTGCTGCTGTCTCTGCTGCTGCTGCTGCTGCTGCTGCTGTCGCTGCTGCTGCTGCTGCTGCTGCTCCTGCTGCTGTCTCTGCTGCTGCTCCTGCTGCTCCTGCTGCTGCTATCTCTGCTGCTGCTGCTGCTGCTGCTGCTGTTTCTGATACTGTTGTTCCTGCTGCTGCTGCTGCTGCTGCTGCTGCTGTTTCTGATACTGTTGTTCCTGTTGCTGCTGCTGCTGCTGCTGCTGTTTCTGATACTGTTGTTCCTGTTGCTGCTGCTGCTCCTCCTTGCCGCCACCCACCCTGAAGAGCAGCCAATGAGGAGGAAGGGGTCGCGCAGCAGCGGAGCACAGCAGCACACCTGACACACGAAGAGCAGCAGCAGGGGCAGCAGCTGCAGCAGGAGCTGGAGAGAAGGTGCATGGTGCCCCACGATGACCCTGGACCCTGGACCCTGGCCCTTTGGAAGTGCCCTTTGGAGGTGCGAGAGTGAGTGGCATCGCCTCCTGGGTATAAGTAGGTATCAGCATGTGTGAGCTGATTTGAGCCTAGTGGCGCAATGCCTCCGAGGAAGCGCCCCAATAGCGCAGAGCCAGAGCCGGATACGATTGAAAGCCCGCAAAAATAAGGTTCTCGTAGTCGTGGTGCGGCACAGTAGTGTGTGTGCCTCCCCCTCTTGAGCTGTTGTCGGCTTACCCTTAGAGCATGTTTTGCCATGCCAACTCTACATCATAGCCCTCGTGGTCAGGCAATGCTGTAGGTGGTAGGCGACCATGACCATGTGTATGCCATGTATAGGCCATGAGCATGCCATGGTATGGGAACACCACAAAGAAAAAACACTGTTTTGCAGTGGTCCACAATTAGTGTGTACGACTGCAATGAAGGCTCAAGGTTGAGGGCCAAGGTGCTGGAGAGAAGCCTGACAAGAGGCATGTCCAGGACAGGAGTTGTAAGGCAGGGGACGACACCAGGTTTGCTCTCACCAGGGAGTGCTGGCGAGCTGGCAATTGAGCGGCCCACTCCCTCCCCCCTCCTGGCTAATCCTCCCCACCCCTGTCCAGCCCTGCCTGTGCAAGGCGCTGCCTGGCCTCACTACCTGCCACTCCCGCTCTCCAGCACACCAGCCTGCCAGCTCCCCCTGTATGCCTCCCCAGCCTTTCCCTGTATACATCCCCTGACTTCCCAGCCTGCCTGCTCCCCCACCTGCTCGCCCTCCAGCTTGATGACGTTGAGGTGGCGCACGCTGCCCTCCAGCATGTGGTGCTTCAGGGAGCTGGCCAGGTTCCACACCTCAAGAAACCCCGCCTGCAGGGACACTAACACCGCCATCACCACCACCACCACCACCACCACAACCATCACCATCACCGCCACCACCACCGCCACCACCTCCACTAGTCGGCCTCACACCACCACCACCACCCCGAGGACCTGATCATCATCACCAACCACTCTACATTTCACCGTTGCTGCCACTAGGCGGTCACCATCTCTGATACACGCAGCCACTGTCGCTGGTGGTTGAGCTCTTAGTCTATGGGTGCCCTAGTGTGCAAACGAAGTGAAGTGGGAAAGCAAGTGTATACATATAAATACATGTATTAGATTAAAAAGCATTTGTATTCATATATACACCAGGTGTATCTATAGAAATGGCCATAGAAATAGAGAGCTTATAGGAGTATAGAGGGACATCTATGAATCAGGTTGCCCTGGAGTAGAGGATTGCTGTGTTGAGTTCCTGGGCCCAGCTGCCCTCTGTCCTTGTTGCAGCCTGCCACTGACACCACATTTTGTGGCGGTGACTTTAAAGATGTGCTGCCAACTGTGATGCTGGTGGTGATGACAGTGGTGGTGCTGCTGCTGCTATACTGAGAGAGAGTGAGAAGAGCTTGAGCTTACACCGTTTGAGCTTAGGCTGCTTGCCCTATAACCTGCTCTGCTGGATTGCCTGTCATTCAGCTGCAGCATCCGTGCAGTCTCTTTCATGGGTCACACCTACATCAGCCACCCTCACGAGAAGCCCCCTGTTGTGGAGGAACTTGATCTGGCGGGTTCCAGTGGGCTGAGTGCACACACTGAGCAGGGTCTTCTCCACGCCTTGCCTCCCAAACAGCTTGACACGACCATCACTAGTGCCAACCTGCAAGTGGCAGGGATGACAGGTCAATTTCCATTGACCTCCCTTCACCAACTGTAACTTTCTCACCGCGCACAGCCTTTGTATGGGTTCAAATGTCACGCCATCCGCAGCTGCTGGAACCCCAGCGCTCGCCCTGAACCAACTGCGATCTTCCACATCGCTGGGCGTAAGTTGTGAGCAGCCCGGTACAAGGTGTTTGCGGGTGCCTTTGCCTAGCCATCCCATCTTGAATGCTGCTACATCACTTTCAGGCGTCGCGGTTAGTTCCGAAGCACTGCCTTGCATAGTGGGGTTTTCCATCCATGCATCCATGCACCAGTGTTCGACACCTCAAGGAACCCCGCCTGCAAGGACACCACCATCACCACGAGTCATCCTACTGACACAATCAACAGTCATCATTACTACATCAGCAGAAGCCATCCTTACCACCACCACCACCAGTCCTTTGCCTCATACCTACTTTACTGTGACATGGCGGCATCACAATCAACACGCATACAAAGCGGTAGGTGTTACACCTGCCAACAACACCAAACTACTCTACAAGCTCGCCCGATGTGCGGTAACAACCTCAAGAAAAAAAGAGAAACGTAGTACCGGGTAGCTCCTCCCTTTCTGCATGCCGGTGCTGCCGGAGGAGGAGTATTCTTCTTCTTCACAACACTTTGCTGAGGCCTGCACACGCCAAAGGCGATGCCCAAAGCCCATCCTGATCTGACCTTCATGTAACCAGTGACTGGCGACCAGAACCTAGCACTCTACAGCACAATAGGGCACTCCACAACAAACATCAGGTGTCCCTGTACCGCTGCCTACTAGGTCTCCCTCTACAACTTATCCAGAGCTCTTGTGGGGACTAGCCTCCTAAGCCTTGTGGCTTGGCATCTTGACTAAAGTCATGACCATGACCATGACCATGTGCACGCTTGCACCCTTGCATCAGGTACAGGAGCACACTAGCCAGGTCATGTTGCAGACAGGCCAGCCCTGCGAGTGTCAGCCCGGCGCATTCGACAGCCCACACATGTCTTGACTCTGCTGCACAAATGCCCGGGCAGCCGCATCCGCAAGACTGTTGCTGCCTCGCTGCCTGACCCCTGCCCCAGCTGCCGGCCCACCCGCCCTGCCTTCCCCTGCCACCGGGGCCCCTGCACCCTCACACACCATGCAACAAGAACCCTCACACTGAAGCACTTGCATGGTAGGTGGTTTTGAAACCGGCATGGGCCCACTCGAGTTGGTGTGCCCCGCAGCAGTGGCCAAGACATGAAGAAAGCATGACGCCAAGCTTCTACCCGCCCGGCCTACGTTGGACAGCTGGGCAGTGACCCACTGCCCTGCCCAATGCATGCCATCACCAGTGGGTGACTGCAATGTGGGGCCAGCTGGCGTCTTCCGTGGGACAGGACACCAAGACAGGACGTCCCACCCCTGGGCGCCCCTTAGGAGGGTTAGCATGAGCCGTGGCCGGCTAAGGATGTGCAGCAGGCAGGACAGGGACAGGTGAGCGGCTCTCTGACCTTCCTGCTGCTTCCCTGAGCACTGCCGCAGCCCTGCAGCTGCTTGGTGGTAGGCCGCCCCTACCACATCCCACACATGGGGCCACAGCGCTTGCATGTCCATGCGCAGCTTCTGCCCAGCTGCCCACCGGCTGTCCTGCCAGAGGCTGCCCCCCGGGGGGTCCATGCTGCTGCTGGACGGCTCAGGGGGAGGTCCCAGTACTACCGCTAGGGCAGAGCTCTTGGAGGTGGGTGGGAGGGGTGGGAGGGGGGGAGGCAGCAGTGGGGCAGCTGCAGGCTTTCCCTGGACGAGACCAACCTGCACAGCCCCAGCCCCTGCTGCTGCCCCGGCCCCCCCGCTCGCCTCTGGCGCGATCGGGCCCTCAGCCACTCCCCCCGCATGCTGCTGCTGTCTTTCTGCCCATGCAGCTTGCTGCATGCTGAGGGCAGCGGCATGCGCAGCAGCTTCCATGTCCGCCCAGGTCAGCAGGTCACCCGTGCAGTGCGGCTTGCATGATTGAGGTTGCATGACGGCGCGGCTGGCGGCCCAGGCGGCAGCGGCACCCGGGGCGGGGAGGCCTCTTGCCACTGCCAGCATGTAGGCGGTTGCAAAGGTGTCGCCTGCCCCGTTGGTGTCCACCACGTTGGCCACAGGGACTGCATCAACCTGCAGGACGACAGCCGGGGCCGCCAGGTGGTGATGGTGGGTTTGACTGCCTAATCACCCAGGAGTTGCGGGTACAGAGTGGGTGGACAATACCACTACGGCCAAAATTGCAAAAGCTGACAAAGGTACTCGTCTTTTGTGCCTAAACCTATGGTGGGCGAGCAGGCGGGCAGGCAGGCAGGCAAGGGGTTCATGGTAGGCAGGAAGGCTGATACAGGCCGGCAGGCCGGCAGGCAGGCATGGCAGGGGACCTCGGGCATGGCAACTCACCTGCTTCACGCGCCTGGCTGCCCAGTCCCACTCCTGCGCCCCCTTAGCCCCCGCGGTGATGATCAGGCGCGCGCTGCCTGCTGCCAGGCTGCCCAAGTCAGCAGGGCTCCAGCCCTCCGTCTCCACATCAGACAGGAACACTGACATGCGTGGGCTCATGGCAGCCTGCATGGGGCATACGGAAGAGTGTGAGGTGAGGGGGAGGTATGGCAGCCTATTTGGGGGAGCGCAAGGTGATAAGGCAGAGTAGGGTCACACAGCGCATTGCGGTTAGGGCTGCTGCCCAGGGCACTGCTGGGCCATGTGGTGTGCCTGGAGCCTCTTGACCACGCTGCTCAGCCTGGATACGGTAGTTGGTGTAAGATTGGTGATGGGTGGTGCAGGCAGGCGTGCCACAGAAAGGCTTGAAGGTCACATGTGAGCAGCTGCCACATACATATTGTTGGGGTCACATGCCTAAAGTTTCCGGTGCCTGAGCCTGCCTGGCTTGACAGATATGATATGTTTGCTTAGCATCTGGAAACCGCCAGCACGACCTCCCTTCCCATGCCGCGCCCTGCCCCGCCAAGCCAGCCATGGCTTATTCCTGGCCCTGCCCCTCCTTCCTCCGCCCTGCTCCACTCAGGCCGCCAAACCCACCATCAGCTCTGAGGAGGGTGTTGGCAGCTGCTGCACCACGCCCCGGGGCCCCAGAGTGCGCTGGTGGCCCTGGGCAATGACCGCCAGCAGCTGCTGAGGCCCTCGCCACCAGCGGTCACCCTGAATGAGATGAAATACTGTGCTGACTCCAGATTGCCCGAGCAGCTTGCCAAAAGTAAGACACAAACCAATTCTCTGGCAAAGCTATCCAAGCAACAGGAGAGACAGGCACGCTTATACCTACTTTACTGTGGATAGGCGGCATCACAAACAACACGCATACAATGCGGTCGGGCGGCCCCAACATGGGGTTGGTAATCTTCATGCAAGTACTCTCTCAAAACTGCACTGTTCTCGATAGCGTTTATCACATTGGCATTGGCGGTTTAGTCCGCGTAATCTGACCATCAGCGCTAGCCATTGGAGTCTCTGCTCGCGTACTGCCACATGTGCCCGCGAACAAATCACAGCGGCGAGACGGGTCTCCTTGGCACGGTGAGCCACATCGCTGACACCCCATCTACCTAGCGTAGTGAGCTGATTGTGCACAAATGGAATGTCCGGCCAACACCCAACGCGATGTCTGCCGGGCGTGCAGGGCACCTTGACGGGGTGATTGAAACATCTGGGCGTATTCGCTTTCGCCAAATACACCATTTGCGTCGGCGCACACTAAGGTATCACCGGCCTACACCCCCCCCTCATCACCTGTGTCCTCCACTGTGTTGCAGCCGCTGCACCCATAGAAAAAGCGATACGTAATGTTTGTTCTTGACTCATTGGTGCATCTCTTAAAACAAACCGCACATTAAACAACCCAGGCCTCTATCAGTTTGACATCTTCAAAGTGACATCATGTTCTCCAAGCAGAATCAGGGCCACGGGGCTGTGGGGTGGCAGTTGAGCTATGAAACTTTGCACGCAGGTGGATGGCATGTAGGGGAGTATAACACTATGAGGAGCCGAGTCAAAAATCGGCCATGGTGTGGAGCTGTGTGACTGACTGCATGGCCCTGGCCCTGAGATCGGCTAAGGGAGTTGACGGTCACAGACCAAAATGTGCTTTTGGCTTATCTGAGTATGAGCGTTTGTAACACTGTCTTAGAGGAGCTTAACCTAGTAAGTAGCACGTTGTAAGTCCAAATGGTCGAGCTGTGGCATTGCCCTCCAGGTATGGGTAGGAGGTGGGCTCAGTGCCACATTCCCGCATCCGCTTTCCGATCCGACTGCTGCTTCCGACGCGCATGCTCATGTAGAGCAGCCTAAGCGGCGCGGGCGGTCGAAGCGATGACTGCATGCCTCGCTGTGGCTCAAATTTAAATTAGTAACTTTGAAGCTTTGCTCTGCACGGTCTACTGACTGGATTAATATTCTGGATGGGGGAAAGGTAGCTGGCCGGGTTGCCTACATTGTGAGCCAACTAGCATAACATTTAACGTAGTGAGTGCAGAGTTACAGCCGTCCTACTACCAGGGGTCGTTTTCCTGTCATTTTTTGAATGTTGGGGCCGCCTGAAATGCGGTAGGTGTTACACCTGCCAACACCACCAAACTACTCTACAAGCTCGCCCGGTGTGCGGTAATATCCTCAAGATATAGTAGGGAACGAGAGACTTAACAACGGGTAGCTCCTCCCTTGATGCATGCCGGTGCTGCCGGAGGAGTAGTATACTTCTTCTTCACAATACTTCGCTGAGTCCTGCACATGCCAAAGGCGATGCCCCAAGCCCATCCTGATCTGACCTTCATGTACCCAGTGACTGGCGACCAGAACCTAGCACTCTACACCACAATAGGGCACTCCACAATAAACATCGGGTGCCCCTGTACCGCTGCCTACTAGGTCTCCCTCTACAACTTATCCAGAGCTCTTGTGGGGACTAGCCTCCTAAGCCTTGTGGCTTGGCATCTTGACTAAAGTCATGACCATGACCATGACCACGCTTGCACCCTTGCATCAGGTACAGGAGCACACTAGCCAGGTCATGTTGCAGACAGGCCAGCCCTGCAAGTGTCAGCCCGGCGCATTCGACAGCCCACACATGTCTTGACTCTGCTGCACAAATGCCCGGGCAGCCGCATCCGCAAGACTATTGCTGCCTCGCTGCCTGACCCCTGCCCCTGCTGCCGGCCCACCCGCCCTGCCTTCCCCTGCCACCGGGGCCCCTGCACCTGCACCCTCACACACCATGCAACAAGAACCCTCACACTGGAGCACTTGCATGGTAGGTGGTTTTGAAGCTGGCATGGGCCCACTCGAGTTGGTGTGCCCCGCAGCAGTGGCCAAGACATGAAGAAAGCATGACGCCAAGCTTCTACCCGCCCGGCCTACGTTGGACAGCTGGGCAGTGACCCACTGCCCTGCCCAATGCATGCCATTACCATTGGGTGACTGCCATGTGGGGTCGGCTGGCGTCTTCCGTGGGATAGGACACCAAGACAGGACGTCCCTCCCCTGGGTGCCCCTTAGGAGGGTTAGCATGAGCCGTGGCCGGCTAAGGATGTGCAGCAGGCAGGACAGGGACAGGTGAGGGGCTCTCTGGCCTTCCTGCTGCTTCCCTGAGCACTGCCGCAGCCCTGCGGCTGCTTGGTGGTAGGCCGCCCCTACCACATCCCACACATGGGGCCACAGCGCTTGCATGTCCATGCGCAGCTTCTGCCCAGCTGCCCACCGGCTGTCCTGCCAAAGGCTGCCCCCCGGGGGGTCCATGCTGCTGCTGGACGGCTCAGGGGGAGGTCCCAGTACTACCGCTAGGGCAGAGCTCTTGGAGGTGGGGGGGAGGGGTGGGAGGGGAGGAGGCAGCAGTGGGGCAGCTGCAGGCTTTCCCTGGACATGACCAACCTGCACTGCCCCAGCCCCTGCTGCTGCCCCTACCCCCCCGCTCGCCTCTGGCGCAATCGGGCCCTCAGCCACTCCCCCCGCGTGCTGCTGCTGTCTTTCTGCCCATGCAGCTTGCTGCATGCTGACGGCAGCGGCATGCGCAGCAGCTTCCATGTCCGCCCAGGTCAGCAGGTCACCCGTGCAGTGCGGCTTGCATGATTGAGGTTGCATGACGGCGCGGCTGGCAGCCCAGGCGGCAGCAGCACCCGGGGCGGGGAGGCCTCTTGCCACTGCCAGCATGTAGGCGGTGGCAAAGGTGTCGCCTGCCCCATTGGTGTCCACCACGTTGGCCACAGGGACTGCATCAACCTGCAGGACAACAGCCAGGGCCAGCAGGTGGTTATGGTGGGTTTGACTGCCTAACCACCCAGGGGTTGCGGGTACCAGGGAGTGGGCGAACATTACCACTATGGCCACATTGCAGAAGCTGCCAAAGATACGTCTTTTGTGTCTAAGCCTACACAGTAAAGTGCCTCAATTCGGCCACCCCGTTCCTCGTGTTCTCTCGTTATTCACCGAAAGCCCCCGGGGTTGTTTGCGCTTCGCATTGTTAGGTAATTACAAGGGTGGTTGTCGGGTCACGTTATGTTTGCGCGTTGTGGGAGGCGAGATCCTAGCACTGCCAGGACCTATGGTTTTACCCGCATCCGGAGTTAAGGCCCTGCCGCGACTATCAGGAACGTTTCAGGAAGCTTCTTCAAAGCTCCTAGATACCTTGGTGGGTAACATAGATGGTACAGTCGGCGCCCTGTGTCAAATGTGCGGCTGTTCGGCAGCAGCGCTTGTCATGTTGGCTCGAATTTTTCTCATGAAGCAAAACTTTGGCGCTGTTCCATCAACGAGAGGGTCTTGGCTGAGACTGGGTCTAAGCATGTCTTCCAAGCAGCTGCAGCCAACCCTAAGCATAGCATTACCTGTGTCGTTTGGGGGTCTGCTGGTGGGCAGGTGCTGGCGCCAAACTACATAAATGCCGGCACCATGCTGACAGCCAACGCCTTGGGTGGGGTCCGTTTCTTTCCTGATTTAGCCATCATCCTCAAGCCCAAGACCCACATGATGGATGGCTCCGTATTCCCCAAGCTCCTGGTCAGCATGGCTAAGCAGGTTCCTGGTGGGGTCAGCATGAAGGACCGCGTTTTGATGATTTTGGACGACCATGCCTCACGCTTTAGTGCTGACACCAAGGGAACTGCGGCAGCCTCGGGGTTCAACCTGCGGGTCCTGCCTGGCCAATGCACGCATTTTCTGCAGCCCTGGGACCAGCTGTTCAGCAGTGTGAAGGCTAGCCATGGGAAGCTCGTGTCCGGAGCAGCTCAACTTGCCGGGAGTGGAGGTTTCCGGCCCACACTGCCCCAACGGATCAGCATGATGAACTCCGCTCTCCACTTCTCAGTGGGCTTTAACAGGGAGCCATTGAAGCGTGCATTTGCCAAGACGGGCCTTTACCCCCCCAACAAGGAGCAGCTGGCAGCAGCAAAAGCCTCCATCCAAGGTGGCAAGGGCATGGCAGCCCCTAGCACCATGGAAGCGCCTAACTGTGACCAACGATATGATGGATGCAGCTGTTCCGCGCTCAGCGGAGGAGCAACCTCCGTTGTATTGCCAGGCAGTAGACCAGTTCTACAACAGGCAGGAGCTGGAAGAGCAGGTTTCCATTAGGGCAGCTGGTGATCGCATTTGGTGATCAACCCCATGGTGAATACATGCCTTGAAATGCAGGGAGGGTTTAAGTCAAAGTTGGGAGCATTGCAAGTGGCCAGATTTAGGTAGAGTTAGTTTTGAAACACCCTATTTTGAGGGTATGTCAGAGTTTTGGCCGTATTGTGACAAGCCTGTGGAGCCCAGACATGAGCCTGCTACTGCTGAGCAGCAGGTTTCCAGCCATACCCTACTGATATAAACTTCATTCACTTTGGAGCAGTGGTGGAGAAGTTATGACGGTTTTGGCAAAGAAATGGCCGGGAATAGGCACTTTACTGTGTATGGTGGGCAGGCAGGCAGGCAGGCAGACAGGCAGACAAGGGGTTTATGGAAGGCAGGGAGGCTGAAACAGGCAGGCAGGCAGGCATGGCAGGGGACCTCGGGCATGGCAGGGGTCCTCCTGGTCAGCAGCAGCGGTAGCGGCAGGCGGGTGGTAGCGGCGGGCAGGCGGGCGGTAGCGGCAGGCAGGCGGTAGAGGCAGGCGGGCAGGCAGGCAAGCAAGGGCACCTCAAACGTGGGTCCTCCTGGTCAGCAGCAGCTCACCTGCTTCACGCGCCGGGCTGCCCAGTCCCACTCCTGAGCCCCCTTAGCCCCCGCGGTGACGATCAGGCGCGCGCTGCCTGCTGCCAGGCTGCCCAAGTCAGCAGGGCTCCAGCCCTCCGTCTCCACATCAGACAGGAACACTGACATGCGGGGGCTCATGGCAGCCTGCATGGGGCATGTGGGAAAGTGTGAGATAAGGGGGAGGAAACAAACATGGTGGTAAAGCTAGTTGGAATAAAAAAAAAGGAGTAGGGACAGCAAGGGGAGGTGGTGGCAAAGAGACTTGGCAGGCAGTGCAAGGAGTGCCGCAGAAAGGTTGTTGCGGGTCAATTTCTGGTGCATGTTAGGTTTCTTGCACTCCACAAGAGAGCAGCTGCCACATCAGATTGTTAGGGTCATATTCTTGAAGTTTCCGGTGCCTGAGCTTGCCTGGCTTGACAGATATGCTATGTTTGTTTAGCCACTGGACACCGCCATCAAGACCTTCCTACCCATACCGCGCCGTGCCCCGCCTAGCTAGCCATGTCTCCTTCCTAGACCTGCCCCTTTTTCCTCCGCCCTGCTCCACATAGGCAGCCAAACCCACCATCAGCTCTGAGGAAGGTGTTGGCAGCTGCTGCACCACGCCCCGGGGCCCCAAGGTGCGCTGGTGGCCCTGGGCAATGACCGCCAGCAGCTGCTGAGGCCCTCGCCACCAGCGGTCCGCAAGGCCTGCAGAGGCAGGGCAGAGCCGGCTGGCTCTTCAGGCCGGGAGGGGCAGGGTGGGAGCCAGCCACCAATACCAGTGCAGGGTGGAACCTAACCTATAACAGCAGCGCAGGGTAGGAGCCACCCAATACCAGCACTGGGTAATCCCCAGTGCCAAGAATCATGGGGTGCAGAACAAGCAACAAACAAACAAGTGAGCCTTGGATAGGGGCCTTCAGGTAGCTACGGGTCGGGTCAGATCAGAGGGCCACAACTCCTTTCTTTCTAGCACTCGTTATTGCTGCACTGACACAGCCACTTACCGGGCCAAACCTGTTTTTTCTTGTCTGCAATCAGCAACAGCTATGGGCTATGGGCAGGTGTAGGGCATAGCCAGCTCATTGGCAGCTGCGGAGAAGCTGCTATCTATGCTGCATACCCCCCCCCCCCATAGGCGTTGGACAAGGCCATTCCAGCAGGCATGGTGAGGTCGCTGTATTCCCTACCTAACCATCAACCACCTCCCATGCACTCACTGTCATATTTAAGGAACGAGGCTGAGTCCATGTCACCATGGGTCAGGGGCCCTAGCAGAATAACTCGTGCCCGCATGCAGTGCCTGGGCACATGGCTGCGTGAGAGTGTGACCCCGGGCTCTGCGGTTACTCTGAGCTTGCGTGAGTGACCTGCACCCATCACACATCTCACACCTCAAATCAGCCTGCAAGCCAGGCCCTCAGAAACATATTTCTGTAAACCCTTGAAAGAGTTGCTGCTCATGCACTGACTAACCTATTGGAATTTAAAAGCTGCTGCTGCTGCTGCTGCTGCTGCTTCCTCCACTGCTGCCGCTCCTGCTGCTGCTGCTGCTGCCCTTCCTGCTGGTCCAGGTGAGTGCACCCCCTTACCCCACCACAAGGCGGCCAGTGCACTGCCGTAGCTGTGCTCAAAGGTCAGGGTGTGCTCCGCTGGCACGATGTGCAGCTCGTGGCCATCAAACACAGAGGCATTGAAACCAGGCCCGGCGGCTGCAGGGCAACACAGCAGGCAGTCTCAGCGTGGCCCTGGTGGCATTGCAGAAGCCCATGTCTGCAGCACCATCTGAGCACCCATGGGTCCACCCATGAGACCATAACCCATAGCCCATGAGGTTTTGTGCACCCATAACAGAGCCATGAACACAGCTGTGAAGCAGTGCAGGTGTGGAGCGGTAAGGGATGCAGGACCCAACATCGGCTAGCTGCGGCACAGTGGTGCAGGCGATACGGCAGGCAGGCAGCAGGCCATGACCAACACCGGAGCCCCTGCGTTGATGCGGTGTGGCCTAAGGAGCTGGTGAGCAGGAGGAGGGGACCGGGCAGGTGCTGGTGGCCAGACTGGCCGGACCGGGCAGGTGCAGCTGACTAGGTTTGCGAGGTGGCCACAACACAGTTAAGCAAGCATCTGGGCACATCCACAAGATGTGTGTTGGGGGTTGTTGAACATGGCCATGCATGTGATGTGATGTGATGTGATGTGATGTGATGTGATGTGATGTGATGCGCCAAGCAGCCAAGCAGCATGCCGGCATGCAGACTGGGTGATGGTGAGGTCGTCACCCTGTGCTGGCACTTACTTGTGACAACACAGGCTCGTAGCCCCAGCGCCTTGGCAGCCACGGCAGCGTACGACACGGAGCCGCCCTGAGCGGTGACACAACACTGCCAGTGTCTGCCCGGTAGGGCTGCATGGCAGAGTCTTATGGCAGCATGTGATGCACAAGCAAGCACACTGTACACATACTACAGGCAAACAGAGACACAGCAACACTCCACTGCCAGTGTCTGCCTGGTAGGGCTGCTTGACACAGCATGACATCATGCTTGTGATAATGTACGTCACCAGTCACATAGCCCTTGCCCTGTGTATCAGAGTTTATACAGACTATATGTGTGTGCAAACAATAGGTGTGTGGTCTACACCTTCACACATATCAATGCAGGTGAAGCCTGACACACCCTTGCGTTTCATTATGCTGTCATGAGGGTTCCAGAGAGACCACACACACCCCTCTGTTAGCGACGCAGGCAGAGCATTGGGCACGGTCCAGCATCACAGATCACACTCAATGCCCAGGCCCATGCTGAGCAGCATGCTGCTGGCCAAGGTGCTGAGCAGCACGCGTGACATGTCCCATGCGTTATGGATTGCAGCCGTACAGCCAACCCAGTGTCATCCATGGATTACAAGTATGTGCTGTGTTACGTACCACTGGTGTGCTGCCATCTGGCACAATGTCCACAGTAGCTGGGCCGACGATGGTCAAGTCGACCTGAGCCGGGGTTAGCCGGGGGACCAGCGTGAGGGCTTATGGTGCACATGACAGGCTGGGCGGGTGCAGGCCCGCACGTGGCAGCGCACCCTCGTGATAGATGCGGCGAGATAAAGAACCAAGCCCGCCAACACGCCAAAAGCTACGACCGTGCAGAGGAGGCGCATCCGTTCCGCAAAGGAACGGAGTAGTGGAGAGGTGCGTGAACCAACGGTCAGTTTTCAACTACTACAGATGAGTTTGCCACAGTCATGAGCAGGCCACGACCACACCGCTGAAGAGCCATCATGACAGCTTAAAGTCACACAGGGTCGAGCACCCGCGCCAGCAGTCCATGGTACCCATAAACAAGTGGCATCAGCATATGCAGGCCAATCCACCGACACCCTTGGCGGCACCTGAATAACTTGACGCACCCCCTCGGCCAGCTTGGAGTAGGCAGGCCAACAAAACTCTTTCAACAAGGAACAACATGTTGGCCTGTGGGTAATCTCACTCCGCTACAATCATATTGTGCCGTGGCTGCCCATCTGCAAACTGTCCCTCTCGGGGGAGGCAGACTACACGTTGCCCCTGCCTTACCATCTACATTTATATTACCATCCCTGCCTTGCATGCCTTCGTTCGGAGGCCATGTGCACCTTTTATTGTACACATAGCGTTGCAGTGCTTTGCAAAAAGTCCCGAACCCCTAGGGGGGAGGGCGGCCACGGAGTGGCATATTCTTCCAGCCATCAGGAGAGTATTGTTACATAGACACTTCTAAGTGTACTACATCCATTACATCCAGGCACAGCAACACAGCAAAGCAATAACAAACAATATAGCACATAGCAGACCCGCCAGGTCAGCCGTCACAGCTGAGGTCACAGCTGCGTCACAGCTGAGTCACAGCCCAAGTGGCTACATTCAAATCCGTACTCATAGCTCAAGTCCACAGCCTACCGCAGCCCCCTCCACCCTCCCACTCCTGTCTGTTGCACACCATCACCATTGGCCTGGCTCAAGCTTGGCTGGGCTGCGCAAGGCAGGGTGGCGACAGCATTGGGAGGCTGGGCTGCGCTGCGCCGCAAACACGCATCACGGAAGTGAAAGGGGCCTGGGGCAGGGCTGGTGCAGCAGGTCCCCTCATCATTTGATAGGGCTGGTGGCTTGCAGGAGGTGGGGTCTTCACTGACGCTGCACGTGTCGCTCATCTAAACGTTTTACGGAAGTAGCTACGGAGTGACCGCCGCGGCACCAAGCAGGCCTCTGTGAACTCATTGGGCTGCACAACAGGGCCACACACCACCCACACCAGGGCCAGGCAGGGAGGGAAGGAGTGATGAAAGGGTCAGAAGATGTAGAAGCAGGTGCCAGATACAGGAAAGCAGAGCAGCTGACTTGCAGCCCTTAGAGCAGTGCCTCATGTCACTGTGACGTGATGCTGAGTCCAGCGTGGCAAAACCTGCCAGTCATCTGTCCAGGTTGCCTTCAGCCACCACTCACCTCCACACCGTCCTGGTGCATGCGGTCAATCACATCCTCCCCTCTCTCAAGGTCATTGGTGCGTACACACACACTCAGCAGCACGTTGTAGGAAACTGTGCAGCCAACAGGGCAATGACACAGGTCACATTGTCAGGGTTGTTGGGCACGTAGCATGCCACAGGGGGCAACCCAAGACACTGCTGATGCAGAGCAGGCCTCAAAATTTCTGCCATAGGGCGTACTGGTTGATGCTCCTAGGGCCGGTTGGTGTGCCTGAACATCCAGGAGGTGAAATGTTGGCATCTGCTGGTCGCTCATAGGTCCACACACGCGTGCCACAGTGCCATGGAACAGTGTCAATGACGCCACTGGCAGCTGCTGATCCCTGGAGCCAGCAGCGTGACCTGCCGGTGCGGGGCATGATGTGGTGCCCAATAGTGGCCCCCCGTAACTGGCAGCTGCTGGTCCCTACGAGGTGTATTTGTTGGTGTAGGACCCTGGACCCTGGACCTTTGAAAGTGCCCTTTGGAGGTGCGAGAATGAGTGACATCGCCTCCTGGGTATAAGTAGGTATCAGCAGGTGTGAGCTGATATGAGCCTAGTGGCGCAATGCCTCCGAGGAAGCGCCCCAGTAGCGCGGAGCCAGAGCCGCATCCGATTGAAAGCCCACAAAAACAAGATTCGTCGTAGTCATGGTGTGGTCCACTGCAACTGTGCAGTCCGGTGAGCTCCGCGCTGCTCACATCGCTGCTGTTCATGCCAGCGCAGGTCCTAGCACCCCTCCAGGCAAACAACGCGAGGAGCAAAGGGCTGAATGGAAAACCCAGCGCCGACAGGTGCGCACCCGCACCCGCCTTGTATGCCCCCGCACTGTTTGTCTTGGCCCGACAATGTTGCCTATGAAAGTGGCCTGTCAAAGTGCGGATTGTAATTGGCTGCAGGTCATCAAAGTCCCGGGTGGCTCCGTGCTGCGCGGGTGCAAGAAAACCAAGCGCAAGCTGATGGAACACTTCCAGCTGAGGGCTGAGGTGCACAGCCAGCTCCGCCTCGCTATTTGTGTTGCGCATACTGCTGACATGCCTGGTGGGCTACCCCTCCCCGGGGGTCCGCCCCTATTGCTCCAGCCGTGCAGCCTCCCCGTGCACAAGATGCTGCCCCCTTACCCTCACTCCCCCTGCGTGTCCCTGCCCAGTCAGCAGCCATGGACATGGACTGGGATCCTGAGGATGAGGCCGAGCCTGAGCCAGAGCCAGAGCCTGCCCCAACACCACCCACGCTGCGGCCACCCAGTGCCCGCCTTACTGCCCGCCACCCCCCACCGGCAGCACCCACTGGGCCACCTGTGCCCCTTGACATCGAAGATCCGGCGATGCTGCAGCAGCTGCAGGTCTTCTGCATGTACTTTGCCAACTCAACCTTCCTCACCCCCTACAACCAGCTGCAGCGGCGTCTTGGGCGCGCTGGGCAGAACAAGCACTTCAGCCTAAAGTCTGCCTTTGACGACCCCAGCAACAAGGAGCTGCTAGCCAAGCTGCAGCAGCTGGGCAGCACCAAGCTGACTGGGGACCACAACACCATCAGCCACCACTCCATGCAGCTAGCAGTCGCCATGCAGCAACACTACTCCAACCCAGGCAAGTGACGGTGGTGCATACCTGACCCTGAGCCACCTGACCCTGACCCTGAGGTCAGCCAGCCGGCCAGCCAGCCAAGCGCCCTGCCAGCCCTGCCAGCCAAGCGAAGCAAGCGCACCAAGGCTGAGCCAGTGGCAACTGAGCCCACAAAGGGCAAGGGCAAGGCTGCCAAAGCCAAACCAGCACCACAGCCAGGCAGGTGGCTGGACAGGGACTGCAATGCAGCATTGAACATGCAGCGCATTGGGGAGAGCAAGTGGCGCCCACTGGAGCTGTGCTGGTGGCCAGACCAGGGAGCGCTGCCAGCCAAGGGCAAGGAGTACCCAGGCTTGGGGTACAAGCGAGTGTGAGACAAGCCACCGCGAGACAAGGCCCCAGCAGCAGCAGCCCGCTGAGGCACAGTAGTGTGTGCCCCCCTCTTGAGCTGTCATCAGCTTTCAATTAGTGCATGTTTTGTCATGCCAACTCTACATCATAGCCCTCGTGGTCAGGCAATGCTGTAGGTGGTAGGCGACCATGACCATGTGTATGCCATGTATAGGCCATGAGCATGCCATGCGATGGGAACACCACACAGAAAAAACACTGTTTTGTAGTGGTCCACAACTAGTGTGTTCGACTGCAATGAAGGCTCAAGGTTGAGGGCCAAGGTGCTGGTTGATGCTCCTCCTGAAAGCACCCACTTCCCTCAAAGCTGTGGAAATGATGTCTGGAGTGTATGTAACATACAGGACCACTTTGCTTTGCATGTGCAGTGTACACTGTGTACGAATGCACTGAGCACCGGGGTGGTGATGAGCAACGAGCATGACATGGTGATGGCGTGCATACCCACTTGCTGTTGGCTCCATGTTGTACTTGGTGCGCATGGTGGTCAGCACGCTGTCCAACTTGACCCAGTCAGCTGGTTTGCGAAAGCCATAGCCTCGCAGCAACACCGCAAAGGTGATCTCATCAGGCTGGAGGAAGTCAACTGCAGCGCATGGTGCACTGCAACGTCACACATGCAACAGTGGGAACCAGTGCACGTGTCATCAGTGTGTTTGCAGTGGTCAATGCGGCAGCTTGGTGTCATCAAGTGAGCTGGTGCCAATTGGTGTGCCTGAACATCCAGGAGGTGAAATGTTGGCAGCTGCACGTCGCTCAAAGGTCCACACGCGAGGGCCACAGTGCCATGGGATCAGTGTCAATGACGCCACTGGCAGGTCCTGGTCCCTGGCTGATAACTGCAGGTCGCCTGACCCTGCCCCTGCCCTTCGGCCCACGACGACAGGATTCCTCAACTTGGCTCTCTAGGCACCTCTGAGCCAAGCAGTAACTCAATTGGCTCAGCGCACACCCTCACCGAAAAGCTCGTCGAATACAGATTGAGCGAGCTCCATGTCTCTCAGGCATGCAGACAGCAGGGCCGTGGCTGCTTGAGTGTCTGGCGCGATGCCCAATGCATTTAGGCTTGTCAGCTCCTGCAGGATGTATGCCAGCATTGGACAGTGATGCATTACGATGCGGTAAGCAGCCACCAAGGCATGCGAAGCTGATGAGGATAAGCCCTGGATTGCTAAATACCTTGATCGCCTCCTTTGCTGCTCCCTGTTCGCCCAATGTTTTGATACGTCTGGTCACTTGCGCTCTTATTCGTGATACACGTTCTTCCTCAGACTGAAGGTGCAGGCACGGACCATCTGGTCAGCTATCTCCATTCATGCTCATGGGTTGTCTGTGCTACCCACAAGTACTTGCCTCGTTGGTGTGTGCTTCTGCGCTGAGAGTCAATGCCGCGGGCCGCCGGCAGGATAGACGTCCAGCTGGCAGCAAACCGGGTCGCATGCAGGCAGGTCGTGCGCAGCTACATCTAGAACCGAAGCTGCTCGGCCCAAGAAGAGACTTGGGACGAGTGTCCAGGGTGCTGGTGCGCATCGTAAGCGAGCTTTCAGGGATAGTATTGGATATAGTGCGCAGGAGGTCTGTACGATTGCAAGCCTAGTTGGTTGCAGGCCTAGTTGGTTGCAGCAGGTAAAAAGGCCATGATGTAAATGCAAACAAATCTACATATAAAAAATATAAGGGGGCAAGATGAAAAATGTGCTCGGAATGGCCTGAAAACGCGCGCACAGCCTCCTCTAATCAGAGCCACCAACCATACAAGAAGACAGCCCCAGCTCTGCACTGGGCAGTGAGATTTACTTTCGATTGGCGACTTTTTGAGACGAATAATTACGTTTGAGCTGCGATCATGGCTCGGCACGTGGTGGCGCCAGTGCGCGGAATGAAATATAACATCACGCAGGTTGGCCCATCAATTTGAATTGACAGTCGCAGTCCACGGCCATGACTGGGCTGCAGCTCACGGATGCGGCGCTTGGCCGTGGCGGGCGTGGCGTGCACGTCAACTCTGCGCACTGCCTATGCTGTAAAACACGCTCAGCCTCTGCTTCAGCGCGAGGGAGGCTCACGTCCCCAATGCACCTGATGGCAGGTGTCTAGCCCCGAAAGTCTAGCAGCAGGGGCAGCAGCAGAAGGGACAGGGGCAGCAGCAGCGGCAGCAGCAGCAGTAGGCAGCAGGCAACAGCAGGGGCAGGAGCAGCAAGGGCAGCAGCAGCAGGGGCAGCAGCATCAGGGGCAGCAGCAGCAGGGGCAGCAGGGGCAGGGTCAGCAGGGGCAGTAGGGGCAGGGGCAGCAGCAGCAGGGGCAGCAGGGGCAGCAGCAGCAGTGGCAGCAGCAACAGGGGCAGCAGGGGCAGCAGAAGGCAGCAGTAGCAGTGGTAGGCAGCACGCAACAGCAGGGGAAGGAGCAGCAGGGGCAGCAGCAGCAGGGGCAGCAGCAGCAGGGGCAGCAGGGGCAGGGGCGGCAGGGGCAGTAGGGGCAGGGGCAGCAGCAGCAGTGGCAGCAGCGGCAGCAGCAGCAGTGGCAGCAGCGGCAGCAGCAGCAGTGGCAGCAGCGGCAGCAGCAGCAGCGGCAGCAGCGGCAGCAGCTGGGGCAGCAGCAGCGGCAGCATCACCAGCAGCAGCAGGGGCAACAGTAGCAGGGGCAGCAGCAGCAGGGGCAGCAGCAACAGGGTCAGCAGGGGCAGCAGCAAAAGGGCCAGCAGCAGCAGGGGCAGCAGGGGCAGCAGGGGCAGGGGCAGCAGGAGCAGGGGCAGCAGTAGCTGGGGCAGCAGCAGCGGCATCATCACCAGCAGCAGCAGGGGCAGCAGTAGCAGGGGCAGCAGCAGCAGGGGCAGCAGCAGCAGCAGTAGCAGCAGCAGCAGGAGCAGCAGTATCAGGGGCAGCAGCAGCAGGGGCAGCAGCAGCGGCATCATCACCAGCAGCAGCAGGGGCAGCAGTAGCAGGGGCAGCAGTAGCAGGGGCAGCAGCAGCAAGGGCAGCAGCAGCAAGGGCAGCAGCAGAAGGGGCAGCAGTAGCAGCAGCAGGGGCAGCAGTAGCAGCAGCAGGGGCAGCAGCAGCAGGGGCAGCAGCAGCAGGGGCAGCAGCAGCAGGGGCAGCAGCAGCAGGGCCAGTAGCAGCAGGGGCAGCAGCGGCGGCAGGGGCAGCAGCGGCGGCAGGGGCAGCAGCGGCGGCCGGGGCAGCAGCAGCGGCAGGGGCAGCAAGGGCAGCGGCAGCAGCGGCAACAGTGGTAGCAGTGGCAGCAGCGGCAGGGGCAGCGGCAGCAAAATCTTGAACTAAAGCAGGAGGCAACAGCTTGAGCATGCAACTGGGTGCGGCAGCAGGCTGGAAGCGGAGGGAGTTCCTTTAGGGTGATGGCACACTTGAAGGCCAGCGGTGCACAAAACCAGCGATCACATGTAACACTGCAGAAGTGATAACTGGACATCATGCTTACACACAATTTGCAGATGCCAGGGATGCAAAGCGGGCATCATGCAAGCATGCGAACATCATCATCACACACATTGCAAGTGGACTTGGACGTGCATAGTTTTGTTTGGCTGCATGCGGGCTGTCTATCGGGCTGGTTTTTTAATAAATGTGGTGCGGCCGGAGGCCGCACATACATATGTTGCCTGCTGCCCGTCCGATGTGGGACGGGCCCACTGCCCTAGTAAAACTAATAGGTTCTTGTATTTGTGGCGGCTTCACCTTGCTGTTTTCTATTGCTAAAAAAAAGACGAAACGTGCCCAGGCCAGTGCCGGAGGACCCGGACAGTGACATTGAGGACCGCGACGAGGCACTACAGCCGGACCTCACCGAAGCACAGCGCAAAAGAAAGGCTTCCGGAGAGGCCCGCGCTGCCCGTGATAGGGACAACACATACCACGGCAGGAAGTGTAAGCTAGCCCACCTCATCGACCACTTGCCGCAAGAGCTTTGGGATGCCTTTCTGGCCGACGCTGCGCAGCCACGAGTGGAGGCCATCAGCAAGCGGGTGGTGCTCGCCAGCCTGCTGTTGGGCTTACTCGTGCGCGGCTTGTTTACCATTCACGTAGCCGACCCGCTCGGCCTGCACGACCAGCCCGTGTACACAGACATCCCAGTCTCCCAGGCAGCCATCCCGGACCTGAGCTGCAGCAACCTGTTCCTGCAGCTGTGCCGCGGCCTGCCCGGAAACGGCGCGAACACACGGCCAAACGCGGCAGTGGCTGCCGTGCTGGCAGCGCACCCTGACCTGCCATGAACCCACAACACGACCCCTGCCCCTGCCCCTGCCCTTCCATGATGCCCTTGCCCACACCGAGAGGTGGGAGTAGGATCAACTCCTTACCGCAAGCCTCACCAGTACTGCGATCCCACTGACAAATGCTGACTGCCTTCACGGCCACCATCACAAGCATCCTCACCATGCGGTCATCAGGACAACCCTCACCAAGGGCCTTCTGTTTGGCCACTCAGCTGTCAGGACCAGCTGCCTGTGGGCCCTGACCCGGGATGACAGGAGGTGCTGGTGCGAAAGCAATGCCCTCCAGGGAGATGGCGGCGACCACCATAGCGTCGCGCACCCACTGCGGCACGTCGCCCTTGGGATACCTGAGCATGCTCAAGAGCATGCGCAAGAGCATCGACCACCTTTGCGCAGATCGTGCACACCGATGGAGTCGCCCTCAGCGTGATGTTCCTGCGGCCCAAGCCTGCCGCTCCACCCGCAGAGCTGCCGCGGATGGGCAGGCACATGGGCGCAGTCAACCCGCTGGCCCACCTCGACGCGGAGTGGCTGGGCGTGGACCCGGGCAAGACAAACATGGCCACTGTGGCGCACGAGGAGCGCAGCGCTGCCGGGACAGTGGTGTCCGTGTGGCAGCGGACGCTTACAGCTGGGCACTACTACCGCGGCAGCGGCATCACGCGGCAGACCCAGGCGACCAAGACGTGGCTGGCCGATGTGAAGCCGCAGCTCACAGCCCTGTCGCGGGTCAGCAGCAAGCCCAGCTCGCTGGCCTCGTACCGCCAGTTCGCCGACACCGTCCTGGAAACGTACGACACCATGTGGGCCGAGGTCTCGAAGCCGCGCTGGGCCAACGCCAAGTTCAGGCTGTACTGTGGCAAGAAGCGCGTGGTGGCTTCGTTCTGGGCCAAGGTAAGGGCCAGTAGCACCTGCCACAAGCAAGGCAGCAGTCACCCAAAGTCAGCACACCTGGCCAACTGCTGCTCTTGCTACCCCTGTTGCTGCTGCTATACCTTGCCTTACACATGTGTGCCACTGTGTCTTGCTACATGTGGCTGCAGCTCATCAAGCAGGCCAAGCAGCGGTGGCCGGACCGCATCCTGGCCCTGGCCTATGGGGCTGCTGGCTTCAGTGGCAGCGGCAGCATTGGCTGCAGGGGTGTGCCAGTCAGCCAGATGCTGAAGGAGGCGGTGAGGCAGTTCCCAGCAGGACGAGTGGTGATGGTAGATGAGTTCCGCACCAGCCGGGTCAGCTCAGCCTACAGCCACCCCAGTGAGGCCCTCCCTGGGCAGCCGCCAGAGTCCTTCAGGTGAGAGGGATGAGAGGACAGGGTTGAGGTGAGGGTTGGTAATGCTTGGAGGTGGTGGAGTCAAGGTGGCTGGGTAGGGTCAAGATTGGGAAGGTAAGGAAAAATCATACAAGTATGCACTGCCCCATGTGCCCATGCAGGTGGCTACGGCCAGTATACAGCGAAACAAAGCGTTCCCAAGTCCGGGGCTTGATGTGCTCAACAAGCAACAACATCAGGTAAGCACTGGCCTGGCACTGCACATGTGCATGTCCGCAACATATCCCACATGACACGGCGCATGGGTTGACTTCATGCATCGCTCACACCAATGTGCAGGTTCTATGACCGGCATGTATCAGCCGCGCTGAACATCCGCCGCTGTGCAGTCGGCCCAGGCCCACGTCCCACGGAGCTGTGCTACTGGGAAGGCCGCCCAGCCATGCCAAAGCCAGGGAGGCTAGGCCAGGAGTGGGTGTACGTGCGTGACAAGGCCCTGTTGCGCAAGTGGCGGCGCAAGTGGCGGCGGTAGCCAGCTGCAGCAAGACAACCCAAGAAAGCAAGATACCAAACCTCTCACAAAGGGGATGTGTGTGAGTAAGAGCTATAGAGTAGGGTATAGCTCTTGCTAGTAGTAGACCTGGAGGCACACACACCAGAAGGCTGAGCTGAAGTGGGCAGTAGGCCCACTGTCGGTCGCCTTTACAATAATGATCTCGCAGCCTGTATTTGATTACAACTCATGCTTTATTTTGGTGTGGCATGAGGGCTGCAGGGATTAACATTTGGTGAACACTGGTAATGCACAGCGGAGTGCGAGGTGCAGCTCGATCAACCACCACACAGCTAGGAAATCAATCGGCGCTGCCCAGGCCCTCTGGCACTCGGATACGCAGCAGTTCAATCCCTTTTCTCACCCCAATGGGTCCTTTCGCTCCCTTCAGAGCGTTTGTCGGATTAGTCTCCGCGCCGTTCCGGCGCCTTGGAGGCGCGACGAGGGCTTCCAGCGTGGGTACCTTGTGACCTAGCGTCAGCTGGCTTGCTTTTGTAGTTAGTGGCGTGTACTGCCGCGTCGCGCAGCGGGACCCGATGACGGACGCCGAAATCGAGGATCTAGTTCTAAAGCTCAACGAGATTGAGGTAATGGCCCCTTTGACGACAGCTATGCAGCCAACACAGTACATGAACCGTCATGTTCACATCATTGCAGGCAGTCAAGTTTGGCGAATTCAAATTGAAGAGCGGCCTTATGTCCCCAGTCTATGTGGATCTCCGAGTCATTGTTTCATACCCAGACATCCTGGAGCAGGTCTGCGCTGAACTTGACGTGGCCTGAGTGCAGCTGATCAAGGGCCAACAGCACATAGGCTGGGCTCAATGCAGGGTGCTCGTGTGGCATAGCTTTAGAGCTTCTGCCGCAGTGTGCATATGCCTGCAGTGTCTTCCACTGGCAGGTGGCAGCTCAGTTGCGTAAAGTTACGACCCAGCTCCACTCTGCTGTAGCCCCATGTCAGGGGCACAAAGCAGGCAAACATGGTATCAGGCAGATAGCACTGCATCTTCGTACCTCTCTTCTCTGTATGGGCCTTGGTGATGACATTGGTGTTGTCATGTCTGCATGTCACGCCAGGTGTCTCGCATGATGTGGAACACAGTCCGCTCAGCATCATTTGACATCATCTGCGGGGTGCCCTACACAGCCCTGCCCATCGCCACGTGCATGTCCCTAGGCTTCAACCTGCCTATGATCATGCGCCGCAAAGAGGTGAGCTCCACGATGCTACCAGGCAGTTGTTCCTCCACCACCACCATCACCATCACCTCCCCAGCCCCATGATCCACGCCAACCCCACTTGACACATGCCCAGCCTGCAGGACCTCTTGGAGCTCACCATCCCACCACTTTCTACCACCTCACTTTTGTTCCATGACCCCATTGTAGCCCACCCATGTGGTGTGTAGCATGTGCCGAGGTATGTGGTGCGCCCCTTGACGCACAGGTTGTTTCCCAACCTGTTGTTTGTACGCCCAGGTCAAGGACTATGGCACCAAGAAGGCCATCGAGGGCGCCTTCAGCCGGGGCCAGACCTGCCTGGTGGTGGAGGACCTGGTGACCAGCGGCGCCTCAGTGCTGGAGACCCTGGAGCCACTGCAGGTGCAGCTGGGCTGTGCCAGGCGGTACAGGCAGGCAGGGATGCAGGCAGGCGAGACAGCAGGCAGGCAGGCAGGCAAACAGGGGCTTCAGCAGGCAGCAGGACCAGGTCAGGCCAGGCCAGGTGTAAAGAAAGCACTGCCGGCCAGGGAGCCAGACCAAGAAACCCTCACAGCCTGGCTAGACTTGGGTAACTGGCACAATGAACGACTGCCTTGCCGGGTCCAGAGACGCTTGGCTAGTGTTCTGGCTGCCTGGCTCCCTGGCTATCTGGCTGCTCTCCTGGCAGGTGGGTTGACGGTAGCTCAGTCAGCAGCCTTGCTAAACTAAACATCACTCCACCATGCACTCCATGTCCTGACATTTGTTTGGCTGCAGGAAGTCGGGTTGGTTGTAAAGGACGTGGTGGTGTTGATCGACCGGGAGCAGGGCGGGGAGAGCCACCTAGCTGCCAACGGCCTGGCATTGCACGCAGCCTTCAAGCTGTCCCAGCTGCTCACAGTCCTGGTCAAGCATGGCAAAGTGGGTGGCCTCTCGCTGCCACTGGGTCTGCTGTTACTTGCAACAAAACTGAAGTTCGCGGCCTATCACTCTCACACTATTGATACCTGTATCTCCCACTTCGTAGTCCCGAGCAAGGGGTGGTGGATAGGCAGGTAAACAGACTGACGGTAAGGTGGTCCCTGCACAACTGGACAGCCTGGCTGCACTGCAAGCCTCATCGCCCCTGACCAGCGGTGGTGCAGAGCTACAGCCAGTGCCACCTGGGCCAGTGCCGGTGCTGAGATTAGGTACATGCTTGCTCCAAGCGCTGCCCATGTGCCCGCCATATGCAGTGGTTGTGGTCAGCCAGGGTAGCAAAGCAAAGCAAGGCATTCCTCCCATGCCAGGTGGTCTGCACAGTCGTAGAAGTGGTGGATCAGCAGGCCGATGTGGAGATGGGGCGCAGTCGAGTTGGGCCAGGACTGAGGCGATGCATGGACCGCAGGCAGGATTGGGGTAGGAATTTGGCCTCCCATGCTGACGTGGGCGCATGCAGCTGCCCTGCAGGTCAGTGAAGAGACGAGTGGTAAGGTGCGGGCCTTCATTGCGGCCAACCAGACCAAGGCACCAGAGGTGGCTTCTGCTGCCGCCCCACCCCCCTTGGTTCCAGCTCCTCCACCTGCTGCTCCCAAGAGGTAACTGGCCCATGCTCCCCGCCACACAGCACATGCACCTGCCTCTAGGTGGACACTGCTGCTCAGCCATGGGACTGACCACAGCTGAGGCAGCAGGGTTTGAGGCTCTGCTTAGCCCATTACCTCCATGGCTGATAGCCTGGTCACACTGAGTCACACTGAGTCACACCTGGCCTCACACCACCACAATGTCTGTCATGCAGGCAAACCTATGGCTCCCGCGCAGCCCTGGCAGCCTGCCCTCTGGCCCGCACATGTCTCGAGCTCATGGAGCGCAAGAAGAGTAACCTGAGTGTGGCCGCTGACGTGGACACTGTGGAGGAGATGCTGGCCCTGGCAGATCAGGTGCCTGGGAGGGGTGTGGGGCTGGGAGGGTTGGTGCAGGGCTGTAAGCATCACACCTGTTGGCAGTGTCAGTGACGCCCATGGGAAGGAGCGCAGTGGTATGAGGTGGCGTGGAAAGGAGTGAGACTACAGCCACGACTGCATGCCAGTGAGATGCCGCCAGTGAGGTGTGACTAGTGAAAGGATGACAGCAAAGCAAGTGGTTGCCCCAGCAGGACGAATAGGCAGGGGCAGGGGCAGGGGGCTACAGGAACCCTGGTTGTGTCACCGAGCTGCAAGCAGGGTCAACATGGCCAGCCCCCTGCCTACACGGTGGGCAGGGGCAGGGGGCTGTGTGGACCCTGGTTCTAACGCTGACCTGTTGTTAGCTTTGATGGCCCAGCCCCCCTGATGCCTATTGCCTCAGCACCCATCCTCATGCACTGCTGCGACAGGTAGGGCCCCACATCGTGATCTTCAAGACCCATGTGGACATCTTCGACAAGTGGGACGCTGACGCTGCAGCCCAGCTGCAGGCCCTGGCCAAGAAGCATGGTGCGCCCAGGGTTAGTGCAGGCAAACTCCCGTTCTCCTTGCCTTTCCACTAGAGGGACTGTGTCACCCTGCACCCTCCATCATGCACGTGATCAATGTTGCTGCAGCTGGTGGCTGTGTGTACCATGCTGCATCCTCCAACATGCAAATGGTGGGATGTTTCTGTGGTGTGTGGGGTGGGGTAGGGTGGGGTGGGGTGGGAAGAGGGGGCTGTGTGTGGGCAGCACTGGCTGCATAGCCTGGTGTCACAGCATTGGGGCGTGGAGTAGCCAGAGCGGATAGAGTGTTTGTTGAAGTGTTGAAACAGAGTTGCCATGAGACAGGCAACATATGTTGTCCATGTGCACAAGGCTGTTCTCCAGGAGTGTGACTTCCTACTGCTGCAGCTCCATGCATGACCCCCTGTCCTTGCTCCACCTTGCCCACACCCCTGCCCTGCCATTGCTCCATGCCTCACCTCAGACTTCCTGATCTTTGAAGACCGCAAGTTTGCCGACATCGGCAACACCGTAGTGTCTCAATATGCTGGAGGCATCTATAAGATCGCAGGTGCGCATGCTGCATGCTGCTACTGGTGGGCAGCAGCAGCCTGGGGCAGCCTGGTAGCAGCTTTGGGTGGTCAGGGTCAACTCTGCTCAATGCAATGTTGTCACTGGTGTTTGGCCCACACCGCTGAGCCCCAACCCTGTGTTCAGGGGCGGCAGGCAGTGGCAACCAGGTGAGGTGTAGATGACTGCACCGCATGAAGGAAGGGTGACTCAGGCGCAACGAGCGTGGGGTGAGGCTACACAGTCTGGCCAGTGCCAGGCTGGGTGCTGCTAGACAGGGCTGACCACTGCCATTTGTCACTGAGTAGGTAATGCAGGCAGTAGGTAGCGTGAGGGGATGGCATGTGTGCGATGGTGGGTCTGCACATGTGCAGAGACAGCTGCCTCCCAATGTCGTATAGTGCAAGCCTGGATGTCATGGCTGCCGTGGCTGGCCAGCACAGGAGGTCAAGCACCCTGTAGCATCCTCCTGCTGTTTACATGTAGACTTGTCTGACACCGTTTGTATGCAGACTGGTCGGACATCACCAACGCACACCTGGTCCCTGGGCCTGGCATCATTGACGGCCTGAAGTCAGTGGGCAAGGCCAAGGGACGTGGCCTACTGCTCCTGGCAGGTGGGTTGCTGTTGCGGTCCCACTCATGGCAGGTAGCTGCTGCACTTGTGGCAGGTACAAACCCCACAACAGTACAGGAATGGAGCAGCAACGGACCCTAAACACTAAACTCTATCCACACTGCTGTTTAGCTGCTGCCTGCAAGGCACCTTGGTGTTCACCTTTGTGAACAGCTTCTGATGGCTGCGGCACACGCCGTGCCCCACCCTTTCCACACCTTGCCCAATGCTGTCAGCACCCACCATAGCAGCAACGCATGGCATGGCGCCACCAAGGCTTGGTCCTCCTGCTGCTGCTCTACCCTATACCCCTATCACAAGAGGCTGTTACGTTGTGTGTTTTGCCCCGCCCACTCAACCCGGCTGGTGCCACGAGGTGGGTGGCCCGCTGGCCCAAACCCACCAGCCACCCGCAGCCTGCATGTGCCTCTGCTGTGGTGTGGTGTGGTGTGCAGAGATGAGCAGCAAAGGTACCTTGGCTCAGGGTGACTACACAGAGGCTGTAGTGCAGGCGGCGCTGGCCCACCAGGACTTCGTGATGGGCTTCATTTGCACCAACCCTGCCAGCTGGGCAGCCTGGCCCACCCCCCCTGGTGAGTGCATGTGTTGGCATGATGCCACCACTGCATGTTTGCTGGATATTGGAGCCACCAGCATGCGGCATGCTCAGTACATTCATTCAGCTACGTTCATCGCTGCACAAGGTGAAGCTAACCATGCAAGTCGGTCAGAATGCAGGTGTGCAGCTGTGCTTACGGTGCACCTGTGCTTACGTTTCCGCAGGCTTGATTCACATGACTCCCGGCGTGCAGCTGGCAGTTGGTGGGGACGCGTTGGGGCAGCAGTACAATACTCCCGCAGATGTCATCGGTGCCCGCGGCAGCGACGTCATCATTGTGGGTCGCGGCATCATCAAAGCCGCCGACCCAGCGGCGGCGGCCGCGCAGTATCGCAGTGTGGGCTGGGCGGCGTACGAGGCAGCGCTCTAAGCGGCGGCGTATGAGGCAGTGTAGCATGCTCTCCAGCCTTGGAATATTGGACCTGAGCTGACCATGTTTGTGCCTTGAAATATTGGACCTGAGCTGACCGGACAGAGGTTCCACGCAAAATAGATAACTGTTGAGGAAACTGTCGCCTCCGCATATTCTTATGTACTTCTTAAGTTGACCTCGCTTTCCCCCACTTTTCCTCGAACAGCGAATGGTTACCGGCACTCCGGTTGGATGGAGACCCGATGCGCACCCCAGCACGGCCACTCCGCTACGATAGTATTGCTGAGTCCTTGAGATGTCGCCGAATAATAAACATAAGCGCCCCGTCTCATCCGCACAGAATGCAGCCGGGTACCCGCAAAGTTTGACAGAGACTAGACCCCTAAAGCTCACTAGGCAGCAGCCCGGGGTTTGTGAGCTCAGACTGCTCCCAAGGCACCATATCCAGCTGCCAAGCTGCCATGGCTGCCTCCATCTCTCTGGTGGTGTGCACCGCATGGCGCAACATCCACCTCCGGTTTGCTGGGTCCTCCAGCCAGTCATCATCCACCCGCTCCCCCTCATCAAGCCCCAGCAGGCCCCACTGCAATGCCACCTTAGCCTGCATGGCTTCAGTCTCAGGTGTTCCCAACATGGGGTTGGCAATGTTCATGCAAATACTCTCTCAATTCTGCACCGTTTTCAATACCGTTTATCACATTGAACTCTGCAAAGCAATGCGCGTCATTTGACCATCAGCGCAGGCCATTGGAGTCTTTGCTCGCGTACTGCCACATGTGCCCGCGAACAAATCACAGCGGCGAGTCGGGTATCCTTGGGACGGTGAGCCACATCCCTGTGGCGCCATCTATCTGGCGCAGTGAGCGGGTTGTGCACACATGAAATGTCCGGCAAACACCCAACGCGATGCCGGCCGGGCGTGCAAGGCACCTAGACGGGGTGATTGAAACATTGTTTTGCGCTCGCTTCCGCCGAATACACCTTCTGGGTCGGCGAACACTAAGGTATCACCCGGCTTACACCCCCCCTCCTCCACTGTGTCCTCCACTGTGTTGCACCCGCTGCACCCACAGGAAAACGGCCACAAAATGTTTGTTCTTGACCCCTTGGCGCATTTATTACAACAGAGCGCACGTTAAACAGCCGAGGCCTCTATCAGTTTAACATCTTCAAAGTGACATCATGTTCTCCAAGCAGAATCAGGGCCACGAGGCTGTGGGGCGGCAGTTGAGCTATGAAACTTTGCACGCAGGTGGATGGCATGTAGGGGAGTGTAACTCTCAGAGGAGCCGAGTCCAAACTCGGTCATGGTGTGGAGTTGTGCGACTGACTGCATGGCCCTGGTCCTGAGATTGGCTAAGGGAGTTGGGGGTCACAGACCAAAGTGAGCTTTTGACATATCTGAGTATGAGCGTGTGTAACAATGTCTTAAAGGAGCTTAACCTAGTAAGTAGCATGCTGTAAGTCCGAATGGTCGAGCTGTGGCATTGCCCTCAAGGTATGGGGAGGAGGTAGGCTCAGTGCCACAGTCCCGCAACCGCTCTCCGATCCGACTGCTGCTGTCGACGCGCATGCTCGTGTAGAGCAGCCTAAGCGACGCGGGCGGTCGCAGCGATGACTACATGCTCCGCAAGGGCTTAAATTTAAATTACTAACTTCGACGCTTTGTTGTGCACGGCCTACTCAGAACTCAAAACTATTCTGGATGGGTGAAAGGTAGCTGGCCGGGTTGGCTACATTGTGAAACATCTAGCAAAAAATTTGGCGCAGTGAGTGCAGAGTTACAGCCGTCCTACTGCCAAGGGTCGGTTTCCTGTCATTTTCTGGTAGTTGGGAACACCTGATTCAGTCACCACCACTCAGCTGTGACACGTCCTGAGGAAATTTGAAAAACTATCGCGTATCACGTACAGGCCATCCCAGCATGTAAGACTTGCACCGCTCGGCTCAGCAAGTTGCCGTTAGCTCCCTGCCGGATGTCCAACCTCGCAGCCCGCCAAGCATCTGCACCAAGTGAAGCCTTGAGAACTGTCCAATCAGCAGAGTGCGGTGTTATAGACCCCGTGCACATCGCAAAGCTACTAAACGCTGAAGTGCTGACTTGTTTGCCCCTTGCGAGTGCACCGGCCGACGATGCAGGTAAGAACATTGGCGTCTATTTAAATGCGTAGCTGCGAGAATGAACGCGTTAGGCTCACTAAGCGTGGACCCGACTGCATCCATGCAGGGTTGCTGCAAACCCGGCCACAGGTCCTGCCAGGGCGACTCCTGAGCTGAAACTACACCTGCAGGCTTGTTATAGCATAAGGTATGCACGGGACTTGCTTGCAGCGCAGTTCACACAGTGGGTGCAGAATGGAAGGGAATGTCACTCATCACACACTGTGTGGTGTCAAGGAGCACGGACGTGATATTCATCAACGAAACTGGTAGGGGGTATTAATAACGGTCTTAGCAATGCCCTGCCTTGGTTTCAGCTAAAGGTAAAAATGCAGGCAATTACAGCATAGTTATAATCAAAGAATGCAATGCTGTGAGTTATGCCATTGCCCTACAACTCAAACGTGCAAAACTTCCTATGTACACTGTGCAGGAACATACCAACGTTCGCACATCCCAACAACGGGTAAGATGTGCAGCTGGAGGGTGTGCCTTTGCTAAAGGTCTGAGCACCGTTCATCTGTGTTGTTTGTGTCAATTGAGTCGAGTGCATCAAGCAATCCACCAACTGTCCTTGCTGGCGGACCCTTGCCTACCACGCCCCACAAATGCCTCAGTTGATGTAGGGTTAGCTTAAGCGTGTTCTGAGGCAATGGCTGAACCGTGGAACGGTACATGGCCATAGCTTGGACTTGTTGTGTTGCCATTCTTGCCCGATTGTTTGCTTGCTCCTTAGCAGCCAATTGTTGCTCCACTGCCGTGGCCCTGCACCGCTGACGTGTCTCAGTTGACGCAAACCTCATGGTGATGGACAGCTCCGCTGCCGCACGCTTCTGCCTTCTATGTTGCTCTTGTAGCTTGCGCCTATTGCCCGCTTGTGCTCCAGCCGTGATTGCAAAAGAGGTGGGAGTGGAAATGGTGGCGGGGGCGGGGGCGGGGGTGGGGTGTGGGCTGGGGATGTCAGCACTGTTGGTTACAGCTAAGAGCGAAGGGCTGGCAGCGGTGCTGATGGCGGTGGCTACAAGCAGGCATGAGGGGGCCTTGGCATCTGCCACGCACCGCCGCTTCGCAGCCCTGTTTGCTGATGGCGGTGGCTACAACGAAGAAGAAGAAGAAGAAGACTACTCCGGTATTCACCGGCGTGCATTAAGGGAGGAGCTACCACCTGGGGCGCGGCCTGCTCCCACCATCAAACCAAAGAAGAGGCGTCCCCCCTACCCTCCCCCCCCTTTGGTAGCCCTGAGTCTGTAGCTTGTCTTTGCGATAGAGTGGGCTGTCTCCATAGCGTGTCTAGTTAACTTGTTAAGCAACTTGGTAGTGTTGGCTTGTGTGATCCCGAGGGCCAAGAGGTGTTGCCGTGTGTGCGCTTCGTAGGTTATGCCCCCTATGCCTAGTAGGATTGGTATGATAGCGACCATATGGTCTTCCTTGCGTATGGTCTCGGCTAATAGGGTGTGTTGAGTGAGTGCCTTGTTTAATTGGTCCGTCCACCGTGAGTCCGAGCAGTATTTGATTTCTATGATATTGACCAGCTTGGTGTCTTTGCCGTCCTTGCTTGCCTTCTTATGAGGGAGAACCATGAGGATATCCGGCCTGGTGGTGTGTTTATTATCTTCTGGTTTCAGTCCGAGTGTTCGGAGTGTTGTGTGTAGCGTGTCGCTCGGGAGGTCCAGGCTTTCCTGTGCGCCCTTCTCCCAGCTGCCGGTGTCTGCGAAGCTGATGTACCCGCCTAGGGTTCCCTTGCTTATAGCTTTAGTGATGAGGCGGCCCGCCCCGTTGTGCCTTTCTTGCACCAGCGGTAGTGTCTCGCTACAGCCCGAGAGGAGGTGAGTGGCACTATCCGCTTCCCCGCAGAGTGGGCATCGGTCATCCGTCGCCCGTTTCCAGCGCATAGCTAGTTTTTGGTTGTATAGCCCTCCGGTGCGGTAGAGTAGGGCAGTGCGTTGCGCGTGGATGGAGATGTTCGTGTCGATCATCGCTCTTTCGCCCGCTCCTGTTGCTGCGACCTTCTTAATTTCTTGGGACATTTGGTAGTAGATACTGTCTTGGTTGGCAAGGCCCAACTTGTGTTTGCGGTGCATGTGTGCCCGCACGCTTTGGCGGCAGTCCGGCAGTGGGGCGGGGGGGTCGCCGTCGGCTGCGTTGCTGAGCCAGTTCTTCGTCTCTCTCCGTGTGGTTGGGCTGTAGGCCGGGGTGTTGGCGAGCTCTGGGTGTAGCGCCGCGTGCTTGGCGAGGGCATCGGCGCCCTCGTTGCCGATGATGCCCGAGTGGGCCTTGACTTTATAGAATTGGATTGTCACGGGGCTGCCGATGATAAGGGTAGCGATGGCTGTTAGGATGTCGTTGTGTCTGTGGGTGATGAGCGACATCGGGTTAGCGAGGGCTCTGCGGATCTGGTATAGGGAGCAAAGGCTGTCGGTGGCGATGCGTTTGGCCCCTGCTTTGAGTGCCGCGTGTATCGCTGTGAGTTCTGCCTTGTTGATGGTGTTGCTTTCTGGGTCGTTCAGGGCGGCTGTGATGAGGACGTTGTTCTCCGGGATATAGACCCCCGCCCCGACGCTCGCCGGGGCTGCCCCCGAGGTCTTTATGCAGCTGCCGTCCGTGTACGCGATCGTGGCCCATTCGGTGATGGCCATCCGTGGCTGCGTCGTGGAATGGTGCGTGGGTTGTTCGTGGCTGCGTTGGTGCCCCGAGGTGGGGAGGTCCCTGTCCAGCGGCAAGCGCATATGTTGTTTGTGACCGCTAGGGGGTGTGGCTGGCTGGCTTTGATTCGTTGGTCTGTTGCGGATTGGGTGTGTGTCTCGTTGAGGGTGGAGGGCAGTGGCAGTGCTAGCCAGCCAACCTTGGGGGTTGCCTTTGGTGACGAGTTGTTGTCCTGCTGCATTCCAAATGACGTAGATGTGGAGTTTGGCGTGCTTGCCTGGCTTGGGGCATCTGGTCTTGGTGGGGGGTATGCTAGCCAGGTGCTGGCAGTACTCAGGGTAGCGCCGCAGGGTGTCGATGTGTTTAGGGTAGGAGATGCCCTTTTTCCCAGGGATCAGCATGATGGTTGCCATGGCCTCCTCTTGAGTAGCTGAATGTATAGCATGGTTGACGCATTTTAGTGCCACTGCATCATCTGCCGGTACGTTCCATGTGGATAAGCCAGTGTGGCGTACCAGTAGGCAGTTGTGGTGTGCCCCAAAGGCCGTGTCGTTGGTGTCAGGGCTCCAATAGGTGGTGGTTTCTGGTCTAACTGTGAGTGGATCAGCCCATCTTTGCACGGTGCTTGGAAAGCTTCGTGTGGTGTGTAGGGTGTTAAGGGCTTTGTCTTGTGCCCCTCTCATGGGGTGGTGGCTGCTCTGTGCGTCCTGTCTCCTTAGGAGGGCCACTACCTCGGTGGCCAGGTTGCGTGTGTGTGGTGTGTGCTGTAACCAAGCGTGTAGATGTTGGTGTTGGTCTTTTGTCAGGAGGCCAACTGTGCGACCCGACTCGTCGTGGACCGTTACGTGTTGCACTAAGTCGTGCCGTGGCATAATGGGCTCTCCCGTGCTGAGGTTCATCGCGGGGGTGGTCATGTGGGGGTGAAGTTGGAGGAAGGTTTCGCAGTTGCCCGTCCCGACGATGTCCGTCTGCGGGTTGATGGGGTAGGTGTGAAAGGTGGCCTTCGAGTGCAGGTTGGTGCACCGGGGTAGCCAGGTGTGCGGGTCCGGTAGTCCCTGTCGGGTGTGGGCCGGCAGGTGCGCGTCGGGTCTCGCATGTCTGGCCTCTTGTATCTGCCTGTTTTCCTCGTCGTAGTCGTTGCGCTTTGCCATGTAGTCCAGGTGTGCCGTGATGAGCGGCGCCGGTTCGAGAGTGGGGTGCCAGTGTACTCGTATGAGGTCCGAGTGCGCTGACTGGCGCATGGTTGTCTTAAAGTCATTGCTGCCGAACTTGCATATAGGGCACAGCCAGTATCCTGGTTCCTTGTGTCCTGACAGGTGGGCTTCCTCTAGGCAGGCTGGGTGGTAGGCCCTCTTGCAGTTGTGGCACGTTGGGCTGTCTCCTCTTGGTAGCCAGCACAGCTCACAAGTGCATACGTCCTTAGCCTCTTCCCTGCTGATGGTCTCTATGTGTGTGGGTGTATAGCCTTCTTCTGCACATAGTGGTAAAGCCCATCTATCTATGACTGTGGGCTTCCAATGCACCTTGTAGTAGTTTTCCTTGTTGATGCCGTCCCATTGCCAGCCATCTATGCTGGTTATGGCCTCTTGGTGGCCGTACATGGCCCCTAGTATGCAGCCTAGGCTCTTGGGTTTACATCGGCAGGCTTTATCCACCTTCCAGCTGGAGAGTCCTGGGAGGTCAAGGCCTACTATGCGCACTATATCCTGCGGGATAGTTTGGGTCTGTCTGCCCTCATTGTTCCGTTTCGTGCCCGCCTTGGGTGGCGTGGGCTTCGTTGGGGCCGATTGTGTTGCTCGTTGCTCTCGTTTCAGCAGTCGTGAGCTCGTCCTAGTGGCGTCATGGACTGCGGGTGCCGCTGCGGCCCGGTCCGCCGTTGCTGGCCGCCGTGCATGGCCGCCGTGCATGGCCGCATACGCTTTCATATCCATATAGCGAGTTCTGGTGTCTGGCACTGCGGGTGTGGGCGCAAGTTCCGTGAGGCCCGCGGCCCATGTTGTGATTTTGCGTTGGTCGGGCGGGAGGTCGAGTGATGTGTTGCGGCTGTCTCGGATGGCACGCGTTGCGGTCGCGTCTGGGCATGAGGGTTGGGCCGCCATGGCTGCAAGTTTGTTGAGGGCGATGATGTGCTTCTGCTTGACCTTTTTTCCGTACTTCGATGTGAGCATGCTACCGGTGATGATGTGTGTGTTGTCCTTGCAGCTGAGTTCAGAAGCGTGCGTGATGCCTAGGCTTTTGAGGCAGGTGATGCTGGCGCTGACGACATCGTGTGCTTGAGAGCTGCTGGCCTGTGTGATGAGGCGGCCGAGTGTTTGGCATTCTTCATGATAGAGAGGTAGCCCCTCTTCTGTGGCCGATAGCCCGGATATAGAGGCATAGACTAGCTGCCGTGCTCTAAGGGTGTGATGAAGGAGGGTGAGCATGCGGTGTCCTTGTGTGCTAGCCTGGGTATTGAGCCATGTGATTTGTTTGTGCAGCATGCTCCTCGAGATGTGGGCGTGTGCCACATCTGTGGACTGGAGGCTGTGTGTGAGGGCTGTCGTGTTGCGGGCGTGGTATTCTTGGGCAGTGGAGCTAATGCCTATGCCTAGTTTGTCAGCGTCTTCTCTAATGATGGCATTGGGCGTTCCCAGGGGGAGTCTGAGTTTGAGCTTCACGCATTGATTGATGGACCTGTCGTATAGCTCAAGGTCCCCTGGGGTGCAGGGCACGGCGCAGAAGCTGTAGGCTAGGCTGGGTATGATGGCCGTGCGGATGATGTGTATGGCCTGCCTAGCGCTAGCAAAGGAGCGTCTGAGTCTCTCGAGTTTTTGGCGGAGCTGGGTGATCATAGCGGTGTGTTGTGGTTTCCAGTCCAGCGTCATGGTGATGAGCACACCCAAGTAGGTGAAAGGTGAGGTCGGGCGGTGGTAGGTGACGGGTTTCCCTTGTAGGCTGACGGTTTGGAGTTGTTGGCGGGCCCGCTTGTCCGCTTCGGCCGCGTTGCTGCACATGCCTGTTTCGACCGAGTGATGGAGCGCCGCGGTTGCGAGGGTTTTACTGTGTGAGATGATGAGGTGACCCCAGTCCGAGAAGGCTGAGAGTTTGTCCGCTTGGCATCGAAGGTTGCGAAGGGTGTTGCAGAGTATGGCTATGTCATCAGCATAGTCGATGCTGCTGACGGTGGCGCGTTCTCCGCTGTCGGCCGTTGCTGATTTGAATTTATAGCCCCTCGCGCCCACTTGCAGCCATCGCAGGAGGGGTTCAATGTAAATGAGGAATAGGAAGGGCGAGAGAGAGTCGCCTTGTATGGTGCCCCGGTTGACGGGTACCGGGTCAGTATGGCCGTACGGGGTTTTAAAGCGCGTTGTAGCGCCCGTGTATAGGTCCTTTACAGCGTCAGTCGCGTCCGTGGGGAAGCCTAGGTCATGCATGATCCAGAGTAGTTTGTCTTGGCACGTGGTGTTGAACGCACTGGTGAAGTCGACCAGGAGTGCGTAGATATCTGCCTTGGCCAGTTTAGCATCCTCAAGGGCCATGACAAGCATCTGCAGCTGTTGTGTGGTGTTTCTGTGGGAGCGGAACCCAGCCTGGTTCTTGCTGAGCATCCCATTAGCTTCAGCATACTCAGAGAGCGTCTTGGTAATGAGGCTGGTCCATAGCTTATAAACGGTGTTGGCTAGGCCCACAGGTCTGTAGGAGTTAAGGTCCGTTTCTTGCCCTTTGTCCTTGTAGAGGAGGCATGTGTCACTGGTTTTCCATGCTGTGGGTGTGCAGCCTGTTGCCCACATGATGATGAAGAGCTGGTGGATGGTTTCCCGCATCTCCCATGGCAGCATCTTGATGATCTCGTTCTCCACCCCGTCTGGTCCCGGGGCCTTGCCTCCTGACAGCCTGCTGAGGCATTCCTGGAAGCCGGCCTTGTCCATGATGGCTGTGTGCAGCCATTGTATGTTTTGGCATGCGTGTAGTGCGAAGGCGTCGTCTGCTTTGGCGCGAGCCCACGGGTAGTTTCGTGTCTGTGTGTTAGTGTAGTGGCCAGTCTTGGGGGTCGGGGCCGCCAGCTTCTGCCCATATGCGGCGGTGATTATCCGGTTTAGGTCGGCAGGGGCTGTGCATATGTTTTTGGTGTCGGGGTCAGCTAGCGCCTGGAGGCCTTTGTGGTCGGTGCGGGACGGGCGCAAGATACGTTTGTTAGCCTTCTTGGGCTGGGTGCCTATAAGTTGTTGCATTCTGACGCGAGCTTGTGCGATGGCTAGTGCGGAGTCATCGTCGTCTAGTTGGTGGATTTGGTCGCGGTACGAGTTGGTCAGCTGGGCGAGCGCGGCCTGCACGTGATTGTCGGTTGGGTCTTCACCCTGTCGCGCTTGCACCGCGTCCCTGATCTCTTCGTTTATCTCTTCGTTTCTCGCATCTGTCTCTAGAATGAGTTCGTCGATTGTCGGATGTACGTTGGTTTGCTTAAAGAGGGAGTTAGCCTTCCGGCTGAGGTCTCTAGCGGTCTTAAGCTTTCTGCCCAGTGCCAGTCTTATCCTGCACATGGTCCTGCGTTGGTAGTGCTGGCCTCCCCTTGTGAGGGTCTTAGTGTTGCAAGTCTTTATAGCTGCCGTCCTGCAGGTTTGTAGGAGGTGTGTGAGCATGGTGGCTGCGGTGTCTACAGCTTCTCTGGCCGGGCGTCCTGCCACTGATGTCAGACGTTGTGGTTGTTGAGGGTTGGTCTTGTCAAGTGTGGCCAGGTGGTGGGTAGCCTCTGTGTATATGGGGGCTAAGAAGGCTGTCAGTTCTGCATGCAGTTGTGGGACGCCTGAGCTGGGTTGTTGCACTGCCAAGCGGTAGGCTTCCCTGTCCTTATTGGTAATGGGGGTGGTGAGGATGGTGTGGCTGTGCTTCGGTGGTTTGTGTGGGGCTGCCAGGTTTATGCCCAGGCGGGTTGTATTCAGTGTGGCGTTGAGTGGCCTGTGGTCGCTCAGATAAGCGTTGGCATCGACGTGCGTGCGGTGCTCAGGTCCGTGTCTTGCGTCGCGTGTTAGAATAGCGTCGATGCGGCTGTTGCAGTGCGGTTGCTGGTAGGTCCAGGCACGGTCGCCGGGGTCAGCTTCCTTCAGGTGCATTTCCGCGGCGAACCCCCTCATCATGCTGTCTTGTGTGTATTCGGTGTGCTCGGAGCGATCCTCTGTTTTCATCGTGGCATTGATATCTCCCGCCAGGATGAGTGAGCCGGGCAGGTGGCCCGTGGCTGTTCGTATGTATTCTTGCATTTTCCCTCGCAGTAGTAGCGCGTCCCCGTTGTTTCCCGACGGCCAATACGTGGCGATGATGGTGAGCTGTTCGCACTGGTGTTGGTTGAGGGTCAGGATGGCGCATCGTGCGTTCACCTCAGCGTCGATGCTCGGTGGGAGCATAGTGGTTTTCATTTGGATGGCTAAGTTGTGTTTGATGCCTATTAGTACGTCACTGTGGCCTCTGTGTCGGTGTGTCGTATAGTCTGGCATGACTCTCCTCAGCCAGCCAGAGCCTGGGTTGTTGCTCTTGGGCTGGGTCATGGTCTCAGTTAGGATCAGGATGTCGGGGCTGTGCTGGTGCACAAGGTTTAGGACGTCGTTCCTGGACCTATGGAGGCTTCTGACGTTTAGGGTCGTCAGTGTGATATGCTGTCGATTGTGTGTTGGTGGTGGCTGCCGGGTTGGCAGGGTGCTGCGTTGTGGGTGTGGTCCTGGGTGCTCAGGTAGGTTAGCGGTGGGGGGCGGCGATGTTGTGGGGGTGGCGGCGGGGGGTGGAGTGGGGGTTGTGTTGAGGTATCTGTACATCAGGGTCTGCGTGTGCGAGTCCTTGGGTTGCTCTCTTGGCTTAGTCCGTCTTTTGTCTACGATGGTGCCCGATGACGTGGGCCGTTTACTGCTGCCTGACCGGTCTTGTTGTGTGGGGAGAGTGACGGTGGGGGCGACCTGACGCAGTCGCGGCCGGGCCTGCTTGTCTGTCGGGTGGGTGATTTCTGTGGCTGTTAGAGTGCGCTTGTAACTCGCTGGTTGTGTAGTGGCGTTGTTGGGTAGCGGCCGGTCTATTCGGGGGTTTTGTGCGGGTTGCGTGTCCAAGTCTTGGGTAGTAAGGTCGATGTGGATGGTACGTAAGTGTTGTTCCAGCTGCTCCGTTGTGGCGCGCCTTGTGGGGTCGGCTAGCCAGCATAGTGGGTGGATGAGGCTGGTACCAGCCGCGTCGCCCTTTTTAATTTGAACGAGTGTACCCTTCAGCTGAAGCCAGTCTTCCGGGGTGTCCAGCCGCGTGGGGCGGCCCCGTTCCGAGTCCAGCCATTGCCATGCGTTGTCGATGTGGCGGATGGTGGTGGCATGATTGTGATTGATGAGGATGGCGGCTGTGCTGGTGTAGCTGTCTGTCTTGCCAGTGAGCGTAGTGAGGAGCTCGGGTGTGATGTTGTTGTTGGTGGTGATGGAGGTGGAAGGGCATAGGTGAAGGTCCTTGTGGTGATGGTATAGGTAGTGATTTATGGTGGAGATGGTGAAGTTGCCAGATTCCTCATAGATGTGTGGGAGGCGGTTACGTAGTGGTATCAGCCTTTGCTCCTGCCTTGCCTGATTGGCTAGCTCCTGGATGTGTGTATCAAGTGCTTTGCAGTGTGTGATAACGTCCTCAGGCCTGATCATTGGGTTCCCCATGGCCATGTTGAGGGCGTGCACTAGGCAGCATTGTTTGTATTGCGTTTCCATGTAGCAGTGGGGCGGGGTCTGGTTGTCTTCCTTGTGGCTGATGATGTGGCGAATACCTTGTCGGCTGGTGGCCGTGATCTGGGCTGGCGTGGCTGCTGGGTCTGGTGCTATGGCGAACACCTCGTGGAGGTGATTCATGCGGGAAGGCGGTAGTTCGCGGATGGCTATAGCTGATCTCGTGGGAGCGTCCGAGTCAAGGAGCTTCCACTGCCCGCCCAACTTCCTGAGCGCCATGCTGTGACCGTTCGTTTTGCATAGAAAGTTAAGCGTGGCGTATTCTATTGCCAATGAGTCGAGGTTGTCAACGTCCCAATCGTTTGTGGTGCGTAGTTGAGCAACGCTCTTGATCGTGAGGCCGTATTTGGTCCTGAGGTAGAGGTGAATGACTTCATCGCTAAGAGCGCCCCCATTTCCGCGTGCAAGTATCCACGCCTTTTTATCGCCTTCATCTTGTAGTCCATCCTGCCAGGTTGTCCAAAATTGATGCAAGTCCTCTGGTTTCACCCATTGTGTGCCAGCTGCATTGTTTAGGGAGTGGGACTGGCAGTTCCGGTGTACTTCACTCCGGGTAATTAAGGCCGAATCGGCAATTTCCGCTGAGGTATACCGCGGATAGCCCATCGCAAGGGGGACCCATCGCCGTCAATAACTCCGTAAAACTCGAAGTGGTTGAGCTGTAATCGCGGTTTCAATGACCTGGTCACTAATTCTCCGCAGGGTCAGTGTGACCCTCCGCAGGGTCGGGCCTGACCCTGCGGAGGGTTACCGCTAGGCTCGCTTCCTGGGCATTTCTGACCCTGCGGAGGGTCACCGCTGGCTCATTTCCTAGGCATTTCTGACCCTGCGGAGGGTCACCGCTGGCTCATTTCCTAGGCATTCCTGACCCTGCGGAGGGTCACCGCTGGCTCATTTCCTAGGCATTTCCGACCCTGCGGAGGGTCACAGCCGGCTCATTTCCTAGGCATTCCTGACCCTGCGGAGGGTCACCGCTGGCTCATTTCCTAGGCATTTCCGACCCTGCGGAGGGTCACAGCCGGCTCATTTCCTAGGCATTCCTGACCCTGCGGAGGGTCACCGCTGGCTCATTTCCTAGGCATTTCCGACCCTGCGGAGGGTCACAGCCGGCTCATTTCCTAGGCATTCCTGACCCTGCGGAGGGTCACCGCTGGCTCATTTCCTAGGCATTTCCGACCCTGCGGAGGGTCACCGCTGGCTCATTTCCTAGGCATTCCTGACCCTGCGGAGGGTCACCGCTGGCTCACTTCCTAGGCATTACTTGCACATGTCTCAACGTTAACACAACTCGCAACACCTCGCTTAGGCACTACCAAACATACGTCTCCACGCTCAAACACTTCACAACAACTCGCAAAGATACAGCAAAGTACATGTCATCACGTTGAAACACCTTGTACAACCTCGACACACCTCCGCAAAACACATGTCTCGACATCCAAACACCCCGCAACACCTCACTACGCTACTCCTTAGCACATGTCTCGATGCACCATCACCCCGCGGCACCTCCCTACAGAAATGCCAAGCAAATGCATTGATGCACTACCGCCTTGCAACACCTTCATATAAGGTGACAAGTGACAACAACACCACACCAACAATAACACCACCACCACCACCACCACCACCTTGGGCATGGCATGACTAGAGTAGGCTGGCTGCTACTACTTGCGTGCGCTCCATGCTGCCCGCCCAAGGCTGGCCTTTAGGGAGGGGGGAAGTAGACGGGGTGGCGGACTGGGAGGTGGTGTGTGGTGGGACAGGAGAGGGAAGGAGGAAGGGGCCGAAAGGCAGGAGGGTTACCGTCAAACCTTCAACAACAAGGAGTGGGCTGGCGGTTACTGCCCCATAGCACCCAACTCCTGGCTGCTGGGCCATGCTTGCTATGGGCTAACACCTCTAATCGGGCTGGGCTGGGCTGGGCTGGGCTGGGCTGGGCTGGGCTGGGCTGGGCTGGGCTAAAGGGGGGGAGGGGGCTGCCCGCTCCAGGCTGCTCGCTCCAGGTTGCCCGTTCCAGGCTGCTACGCCAAGGGCTGCAAGGTGGGGTAGGGAAGGTGAGACGGGGGAGGGAAGGCTGCAAGGTGAGACGGGGGAGGGAAGGGGGAAGGGGCAAGGGGCCATCAGCAAGAGTTCGACAATCAGACCTGCAGCCAACAAGAGGCAACCTTGCACTTAGGCTGGGCATTGGCGACCACTCATGTGCAGGGGCTGGCGACTTACACTATTGCTCCATGTCATGCCTTGCTGACTCCATGCTGGCTCTATGTTTAAAGTAGTCCTTGCTACACCTGTCATGCACCAGCTGTCGACATATGCACGCAAACATGTGCTAGCAAGCTGATGAACATAAACATGCATGACCAGGGCAGGCTAGGCTGACACCACCAAAGCACGTGCACTCACCGGAAGTCGCCTCTTAGCTGCTGCTCTTAGCTGCTGCTCTTGGCAGCTGCTCATGGCTGCAGCCCTAAGCTACTTATGCACACCTGCTCATCGCAAGTGCTCAACACCAAGACAAGGGACAGGGAGTGAGGGGTGGGACAGGGAGGGGAGGGGAGGGGAGGGGAGGCGTTTGTAAGAAAGGGGATGGGTGTGACCATGAAACCCTGCAGCAAAGAAGGGCATGCTAGTGGTCAGGCTAGGCACATGGAGCAACACAATTGCCACGGCAAGCCACTCACCATTTGCTAGAGAGGAGTGTATGGAGGGAAATGGGGTTTGGGGCAGGGGTTAGGGAGGGTGCCACTCATGGCTGCCATTCGTTGCGTTGCGTTGTACTGGGCAGGGGAGGGAGGGAGGGAGGGAGGGAGGGAGGGAGGGAGGGAGGGAGGGAGGGAGGGAGGGAGGGAGGGAGGGAGGGAGGGAGGGAGGGAGGGAGGGAGGGAGGGAGGGAGGGAGGGAGGGAGGGAGGGAGGGAGGGAGGGAGGGAGGGAGGGAGGGAGGGAGGGAGGGAGGGAGGGAGGGAGGGAGGGAGGGAGGGAGGGAGGGAGGGAGGGAGGGAGGGAGGGAGGGAGGGAGGGAGGGAGGGAAGGTCCCTCAGACCTGCAGCAAACTCCGCTAGACCTGCAGCAAACACAGGACATGCTAGCTGGCAAGGCTGTGTAGGCTAAGTAATGAGGGCCACTGAGGGAGGGAAGGCGGCCACTCACCACTTGCTCCATGCTTCGGCTCACCTCCATGCTCCATCCTCATTGGCTTGTACCTTGGTCTTACCTTTGTAGTGGGACAAGCTGCAATGGGGAGGGTACGTGGTGGTGAAAGTGGGGGACGGAGGGGATGTGTAGGAGGACCTGCGGCAAGAGGGTGACATGTTGTAAGTCAGTCAGTGCGATTGCGAGGTGTTGCGTTGCGTTGCATTGCAGTGCACTGCGAGGTGTTGCGTTGCGTTAAATGTGCGTTGCGAAATTGCGTTGCGTTGAGTTGTACTGCGTTGCGATCTTGAGGCTGGCTGCTACGTCTGCGAGGCCTGAGGGCCGCTAGCTGCATGCGAGGGTGGCTGCGAAGTACTGTGCTACGTGGCTGCAAACTTGGCTGGGAGGTTGGCCGCTATGGAACGTGGCTGCAATGTGGCTGCCTGGCTGCGATGTGTCAAGCGAGAGTGGCTGCCTGGCTGCGATGTTATCTGCAGGAAAAGGTTGGCTGCATAGCTTGGTTCCTGGCTGCTCCTGGCTGCTAATGCCAGCTTGACGGGGCAACCTGATTTCCTTCGCGGTTCCTTCGCTTCCTTCGCGGTTCCTTTGCGAAACCTCCATGCCAGCCTCCATGCAACATAATGTTTTATATGCAACATGATGGTCCAGCAACTCCCCAACGACTGAGATTTACACTTCGGCCCGAGAGAGACATGTACTCCTCAATATTACAGCAGCCTACATACCTAGTTTCAGACCTGAAATCGTGAGCCACAGGTGACCCTCCGCAGGGTCAGGATTGCCTAGGTCGTGAGCCACAGTTGACCCTGCGGAGGGTCAGGAATGCCTAGGAAAGTGAGGCAACGGTGACCCTGCGGAGGGCCACAAAAACCTGCGGAGGGTCACGTCTGACCCTCCGCAGGGTCAGGTCACCCGCCCTTGGGGCAAGAGGAGTACTTGACCCTGCGGAGGGTCACAAAACCCTGCGGAGGGTCACGTCTGACCCTGCGGAGGGTCACAAAACCCTGCGGAGGGTCACGCCTGACCCTGCGGAGGGTCAAGTCACCCCCACTTCGGCCAAGAGGGGTACTTGACCCTCCGCAGGGTCACCTACAAGGGGCCATAGCTCATCACTGGCTGGGACTTTTTGCATGCCACCTACTAAGTTGGGCAGCTGTAACCATCCTTTACAATCGCTCATACTCACATTTCATGAAAGCTTACTTTGATCACTCGGTGCCAACTCCCTTGGCCAAAATCAGGGTCACAGCCCCACACCTGGTCCAGCAACTCCCCAACGACTGAGAATTACACTTTGGCCCCAGAGAGTCTTGTACTCCCCTAGGTCACAGCAGCCTACATACCAAGTTTCAGAAGCTGAACTCTCAAGTTTTCCAAGCCAGCCAGGCCTTAATTTGCCGGAGTGATATTGTGTTTCAAAGAACAGGGGGTTAGGGTTGGGATGTCGCTCTTCATGGTGAGGTGAGGTGGGGTTGCCCTGAGGTCGTTGTGTCTCCCAGGGAGAGGGGCCTGGATTGGCTTCGACGTCCCCCGCTGCAAGTAGGAGCCAGGCGATGTGGGCGCTGACGGTGAATGCAGCGGCCCATGGGGGAGCATCGGCTTTGTGGGTCCACTTCCACTTGGTTTGGTATGTACAATAGGCTTGCAGGGTGGTATTAAAGTGGCTAACCGTGTGGGGGCGGTTGTTGTTGGTCCCCTGTGCTAACATGTGATACCTGTTGGCTAGCTTACATAGCGCCTGGGTATTAGCGAACGTGCCGGTTAGGTCTCGCAGTGGGGTGTAGGCAGTTGTTGAGATAACGGCCCTAAGGCGGGTTAGTATCTTCATGTGCCTTTTTAGGCAGCGGCGTGAGGACTTGGCGCTAATTGGTGCACCTTGGGTACGGTATGAGTGTGAGATCATGCAGCTACCAGTTATTAGGATTATTGTTATCATGTCCATATGTAGCTGGAGGGTTGCCTCAGGTTTCGTGGTGTGTGGTGTGAGGGTGGCGTGTGGCAGCGTGTAGCTGTGTTGTGTATGAGTGATGGAGTGATGGGTATGGAGTATGAGGGATGAGTGATGGGTAGGTGGCATCCACCCTTTTACATGCATCTGTTCTTGTGTACCAGCAAACGTGTGTGTGCTACCAAGTCCTGGTGCTTGTGCTCCGGCATACATGTTTTGTTGTGCTTGTGCTCCCCTACTGTCTATGTGTGCGAAGTGTGCACTGCATCTTAGAACGCTAGTGTGGCCAGGGTAACTCAGGCGCATGGCATGTTCCATGTGCATAGGCTGTTGTGTGCTGGTAGCATGACCTCTCGCGATCTGTGTGCCACATGGACTGCACAGCATGGGGACCCCCCGGGGGTGCTGTGGGTACCTTCCTATACCGGCTGTTCCCATCGGCTGTGGCTGGTGGCTTGTCGTGGGAATACCTCCTCTGAGCTCCCCGTCTAGGCGCTTGGTTGAGCGCTCTCTGGCTCCTGCGGTCATATGAGTATCAACCTTGTTATGCTTGTTGTGGTGTGTGTGGGTGGCCTGTGGGCGTACTGCTTGGGTACCGTGGCTACAACGTAGGGGGCTCATGATCCTTGCCAGAGGTCCCCTCCTGCTCACACCCCTCAGCCATGAGCCCTGCTGATCGCAGGATTTGCCTCATTTGGTACTCGTTGCGCACATAGGCAAGGGCGAGTCTGGCCACAGGCGGTAACTGCGTGGCTTTCGCCCTGGCAAGCTGCTTCTTGAGCTTCATGACCTCCCGCTTCAATGTGCCCATGCGTAAGCCAAGGATGGACAGGGATGGTGTCGGGGCACGAGAGCATGTTCTAGGTTTTGGGAGGTGGTGGAGGGTAGAGGGTGGGGTGGGGGATACTTGAGACCAGAACTCCTTAGTCGACACACTGTGAACACAACGCACACATAGTTGCATGTGTAGCATGCTTACGACATGTGTGCATGACATGCATGATGGAAGATGGCAAAGATGTAGAGGTGCAGTTGCATCTTCACGTACCTTCCATGTGCTAATGGTGCTGACGGGGCTGGGGGGACAGGTGTGGCACCACCCCCGCCCGGTGCTGATGGGGCTGGGCGGACAGGTGATGGCTGCCAACTTGAAATGAGAAATTGCAAAGAGGGGAGAGCTCTGTTATCTGGTGTGCGGAGCACTCTGAAGTGTCGGTCAGCTTCTACCACCTTGCGACTTCACGCACACGCAGAGAGGAGGAGAGACGGGGTGTGATGAGGGGCAGCAACTCTGCTGCTGTGGCTGCGGCATCCTCACCCATGAGTAGTTCCAGTACGCTGTTGGGCGTGTAGTGTTGCATGAACCCTTTGTTGAGGTCCACGACCACAATGGTAATACCCAAGTGCTGTTCCTGCTGTTACGTATGCTAGCCTCCATCTTCACCCGTTGCACACATTTGCAGTGGGCTACAAGGGGAAGGTGCATTGCATCACACCCAGCTCGGAGTGTTTTGTCAACAAGGGTGGCTGGCCCTAGAGGATCACCGCGCTCATAGCCAAGATGGGCCTGGCCGCTGAAGTTAGAAACATCACGTAGTACTTCCCAGACTGTGTCTCTCCCATCCTCGTTGGGTGCCATGCACAAAGTAGTCCATGCTTTCCATTTGCCTTGCACGCATGGTGCAGTCGACACCTTGCAGATCACGCAGCGGTCCAACTTGACCAAAGCGCCCTCCACCTGCACATCTTGCCCTTTGTAGGGATGTGGGAACGTTGGCATGTACCTGCAAAGTGTACATAGGAAGTGTTGCATGTGGGGACTTGGTTGAAACTATGCCGGAATTGCTTGCATTTTTACCTTTAGCTGAAACCAAGGCACAGCACTACTGTGACCATTGTCGACACCCCTTATCAGTCTCATAGCTTATTTTTACGTCCGTGCCCCTTAGCACCACACAGTGTGTGATGTGATGTGATCCCCTGCCACTGTGCACTCGCTGCATGCATGATGGTCCAGCCAATTCTATTGCGTACCTTATGCACAAACGAGCTTGAAGGTGTAGTTTCAGCCCAGATGTCGCCCTGGCTGGACCGGGGGCGGGTTTGCAGCACCCCTGCATGGTCGCAGACGGGTCCACGGTTAGTGAGCCACACGCGCTCATTGTTGCAGCTATGCAACGGAGCAAGTGCGAGTTGTTCTTACTCACAGCTAACCCAGCAGGACGGCCGACGACATGTGTTCGGGAAAAGTTTGCGACTCGGGCAGCGAGCGGTACGGGGCTGTACACAGCAATTTCGGCCTTGCAGCTATGATCAAAACAAGCTTGGCATTAAGGTGTCGACTTTGGTGGGCGCAAGGAACAACCGGGGGACAGCCCTGACGGGACCTCTACAACGAGCGGGTGCAAAAATCGCGGCACGAGGTGGCCTGGTTTGTCCATGCTGGCCCATTTGTATATTTTCTCAGGTGTGTCACAGCTGACCACCACCAGGAGAGGAGTGCTGAGGATCTGGCCGCTCGCCTTGCAAGCTCAAATGGTCAAGGAGACGACTCAGCAGCTGCTCAGGTGAGACCTCCTCCCCTCCATCAAAGCATCAGTTATCACACTATCCTGATGATCACACACTGCACATCAGCTCCACACTGCATCACACACTTGTTTTTGTTTTTTGGTTGCCAGGCGCGAGACGAGTTCCACACCTGGTGCAGTGATGGCTACATGGTGAAGATGAATCTGAGCCCAAGCATCTTTCACCCACGCCTGCTGCGTGACCCAGTCACTTGGTGGGAGTGGTATGGCAAGAAGACCCCTGTGCTACAACAGGTGGCACAACGGGTGCTTAGCATTCCTGCCACATCGGCTGGTGTGGAGCGCCTCTTCTCAGTTTTCAAGTTCATCTGGAGCGATCGCCGCAACCGTCTGCTCATGGGCCGCATGTGGGCAATGGCCTATGTGTACTTCAACACTCGGGCCTTGCGGCACCTAGAGGAGCCCATGGCAGATGATGCTGCTGATGTGGCGCGCTGGGAGGAGTGGATGGCCAGCCAGCCTGTGGAGGGTGCACCCCTTTTGTAGGGGAGGCATGGACACAGCGGCATTGCGTGCGTTAAAACTGCAAAATCATGGCATCATGGGGTGGGGGAGTATTAGGCAGTAGTGAGTAACTCATTAGATCAACATGCATGAATTGGAGGTGCACTCGCACACGTATGCATAGGTAGCCCTGCAGCTTAGTATGCATGGTTTGGAGCTGTGGTATCCTTGTTAACCTTTGGTTCTGGATACCCTTGACGACCTTTGGTTTTTGTGGTTGTGGTGCACCAAATCGTATCCTGAGTGTTGCATTGGGTTGGCAGATGTAAAAGAGGGACGTATGCAAAGTTTCAGCTTTAAAGTCCCACGGCAACCACGCGTTTTCATCCCGTTTCATGTCTTTCATTCTTTTCATGAAATTTCACCGATTTCATGATGAAATGATGAAATGAAAGAAATGAAAGACGCAAAGTCACAACCCTGGTTAAACCGCTTACAAGGTACACATGCTGATGGCTACAGGTGCACGAGGAGCCGACCGAGCTTGGCTTACCACTCCGCCACGTGGCCACCACCAACACAGCTTGACCCACCATCTCCCAACCTCGTCCTCACCGCCCACCTCCCAATAGCCCCTCCTCCCAACAGCCCAGCCTCTCCCCTACCTCTCCTTCTCCTCGCCTCCTCCCCCCTACCTCTCCTTCACCCATCTCCTTATCCTTCACCTCCCATCGCAATGAAGATGACAGGAAAGCAGCTTCTGTCATACCTCCAGTTTCACAAGCAGGAGGTACACACGAGCTGGAGGGTACCCAAGCTACTGAGCCACGTGTGCACCCACATCCGTGGGAAGCTTGCTGCAGCTGCGCCCCCTCAGCAGCAGCTGACACCTGCAGGCACCACCCCTGAGCTGGCTGAGCCTGCTGGTGCACCCCCTCAGCAGCAGCAACAACTGGCAGCGGCAAGCACGTCCCGTAAGCGTGGGGCACCTGCAGCTAACAAGTCGAGGGCAGCAAAGCAAGGTGAGACAACACCACGTACTGCACCTAGCACCTTGTTTAAGCGTAGTAGAGCAGCCGGTAATGCACTAGCGCCAGCAGCAGCTCCAAAAGCTCATAGTGGTATCCAGTCGTCACGACTGCCGTCGTCGCGTCCACATGCCAAAAGCAAAACATGTTCCGACTGCTGCTGCGTGTTACAGGTGCCACTCACAACAGCGTGGCGAAGCGTGCTAGTGCGGCGCGCCTCGCATGTGGCGAAATCGCATGAATTCAAATGCTTATCTTTGGACAGGCACTGAGCACCGCTGAGAGCGAGATAGTTTTTGCTGCGTCTGCCATTTCGTAAATATGACTCTTCGTATCACAGGGGGGTGGTTTTCAGGTAGTTGGGAACGCCTGAGGTTACCGGCACTCCGGTTGGATGGAGACCCGATGCGCACCCCAGCACGGCCACTCCGCTACGATAGTATTGCTGAGTCCTTGAGATGTCGCCGAATAAGAAACATAAGCGCCCCGTCTCATCCGCACAGAATGCAGCCGGGTAGCCGCAAAGTTTGACAGAGACTAGACCCCTAAAGCTCACTAGGCAGCAGCCCGGGGTTTGTGAGCTCAGACTGCTCCCAAGGCACCATATCCAGCTGCCAAGCTGCCATGGCTGCCTCCATCTCTCTGGTGGTGTGCACCGCATGGCGCAACATCCACCTCCGGTTTGCTGGGTCCTCCAGCCAGTCATCATCCACCCGCTCCCCCTCATCAAGCCCCAGCAGGCCCCGCTGCAATGCCACCTTAGCCTGCATGGCTTCAGTCACCACCACCCAGTGTTGCGAATCTTCAGATTTTCAGATTTTCAGATTTTCAGGTTTTCATGAAAATGAAAGTGTTTCATTGAAAAAGTGAAAGACTTTCACGCCAGTGAAATTGAGCGTTTGCCGCTGGTATCTCATCCTCCCCTTATGCACGCGGCTTGTTTGTAGGCCTGCACTGTAAGAAATGCACTGGATATAGTGCAGTGTGCTGAGTGCTATGGCGGCTCAAATCTTGACATTCAAATTCATGCCAGTTTTGCTCATGCGGGCCTCGCCGCGACCGACCGCCGCGACCGACGTGGCCCAGTAGCCTCTGCAAACAGTCAGGGACAGTCGCCGCAGTCAAAACAATGCACATGGCACGCCAAACCGATGTAACGACGCCCCTCCACCCATGCTCGGAAGTATACAAGGCTGCTGCATTGCTTGACAGCTTCGTGAGTAGTACCTACTACCTGGCCACTCGGTAAGGCCACTCAAGGTGTGTAGGCCATTGCTACGTTACCTTGCTCGATATGTTGGGTCCGATCCCTCCCGCCCGCCCTCCGCTTGCGTGTCAAGCTTGTGTCCAGCTCCGCCCTGACCCCCTGCTGCTCCGCTGGAGGGGTGGGCAGCCCAGGGGAAGCACCAGCACCAGCTGCCTGCTGCTGCCAGGGGGGTGCAGCAGGAGGGGTGGGCAGGTCAGGGGCAGCACCAGCACCAGCTGCCTGCTGCTGCCAGGGGGGTGCAGCAGGAGGGGGGGGCAGGTCAGGGGCAGCACCAGCACCAGCTGCCTGCTGCTGCCAGGGGGGTGCAGCAGGAGGGGGGGGCAGGTCAGGGGCGGCACCAGCACCAGCACCAGCACCTGCCTCCTGCTCATTCCCATGCAGGCCGGTCAATGTGTTGCGAATGAGGGCCATGACAAGACCCTTCAGCTTGGGCTTCAGCCACCCCTTCATAAGCTCCTGCTGGTGGAAGCGAAGGTAAGCTTGCAGCTCCCTAACAGATAGCTTCTCGGCCTCCTAGACAGTGGTGTGGCTGCATATCGCGCCCATCATAGGTCAGAGCATATGCTGCTGACAGTCTATGCTGCCCCTCATGGTCCCCCACATCAACCACCACCTGTCCCACTCTATGAGTTGCTGCTGCTGCTTTCATCTCCGCCTTTGCTATCCGTCGGGCCATAGCTGCTGCTGCCTCCTCACGCCGCACTTCCTTGCGTAGCTCTGGCAGCCGCTGTGCAAAGTCAAGCACGTCCACGCCGCCAATGGCATCGATGTGGGTACGCATGGACATGAGCTCAAGCAGAGCTGGTAGCTCCATGAACATGCCCGTCCCATGCTTGAGTAGCTGCAGCAGGGACTCCACAGGGGCATTGGATATTGGGCAGGCAAGGTAGTACACCTCCAGATGCGATTGCAGTTGTTGCTGGTCCAGCTCACTCAGCTCTTGCATGTCGGCCATGGCACAGATCTGCTTTTCATGCTTCTCCCATGTGCCATGCGCGTCCCACACACGAGGGTCACACATTGGCAGCCGCTGCCGTGTCCTCTTCTGTTGCTGGCCCTCCACTCCCTGCTGCTGCTGCTGGTCTTCCTGTTGTTGCTGCATCATCTCTGCATGGCTAACCACCTCTTGCGTTGCCTCCCAACGCGTTGTAGTGTCAGAGCTGCCAAGAGCTGCCAAGAGCTGCAGGCAGGGCATTCTGCATCTGGACGTGTTGTTCGTAGTAGCTTGACATGAGCAACATTGCTGAACCCTGTCCTTCACCATGTGCTTACCACCACCACCTTCCAATCCTTCCCCCCCCTCTCAGCCCAGCCCAGCCCAGCCCAGCCCAGCCCAGCCCAGCCCAGCCCAGCCCAGCCCAGCCCAGCCCAGCCCAGCCCAGCCCAGCCCAGCCCAGCCCAGCCCAGCCCAGCCCAGCCCAGCCCAGCCCAGCCCAGCTTACCTAGGGTTCTTTGCCGCAGGTACTTGTAGACCACACGCAGTTGCCGGCTCACAGTTGTGCGCTCGCCAGGCCGGTGAGTGTTGGCCACCACACACTGCTCTGTGATGAACAGCCGCCGGCATGTGGGAAGCCGGCGACGGCCGACTTGTGTCTTCATTATCAACCTGGCTGTGCTGAGGCACTGTTGAGCTGTGTATGCTGCTGTCCTTGCTGCTGGCTGTCCAGGTGAGGCCTCTTGGGTGGGGATGAAGAGGTCACAGGGCTCAGGTAGGCTCGGCCCCGGTGTGGGCTCAGGTGGGCTCGGCCCCGGTGTGGGCTGCACTGTTGTGCCACCAGCGGGACTGCCATGCGTGTCAAGCCGGCTGCAGTTGCTGTCAGCCCACCGGCGCAGGACCTCAATGGAAACACCTGTCTGCTTCAAGATCTGCAGTTTTTGCCTCTGCTTGCGTGTTAGTTGGGGGCGGCGCTGATACTTGCGCAGCTGGGCCTCGAGGCGGTGGTGAGCACGCTTGGCAGTAGTCATAGCCAGTTCCTGTTGCTTGACCACAGCCTCAAGAGTCTCGTTTTCCAACCTCTGCTGCCTGTGTGATGCCTGCAGATGCTTGTGCTTCTCCTCAAGGTCGAGCAAGGCAGCCTCAAGGACCTCCTCACAAGCCTGCTGCAGCTGGGCCTCGGTCATGAGCATCTCATTCTCGGCCTGCACCTCCTTAGCGACAGCCTTAGCCTTCCTTGCTGTGGCTTTCAGGCCATTGGGACTGTGTAGATAAGCAGCCCTAGGTGATTTTGTTTGGGCTACGTATTTAGCACGCTGCCGACTGCGAACCATATGGGAGGCACTTGCGCAGCTGTGCTTCTAGGCTGGGGCTGGGAGGGCCTGGGAAGGGGTGGGAGGGGTGGGGCTGGGGCTGGGAGGGGGTGGGAGGGGGTGGGAGGGGTGGGGCTGGGGGTGGGAGGGGGTGGGAGGGCGGGGCTGGGGCTGGGAGGGGGTGGGAGGGGGTGGGAGGGGGTGATGCAACCTCTGCTCACACACGAGGGTGGGAGGGGCTGGGAGGGGGTGGGGCTGGGAGGGGGTGGGGCAAGAGGGGTGGGCTGCCCAGGGGTGGGAGGGGGTGGGGCTGGGGCTGGGAGGGGGTGGGAGGGGGTGGGAGGGGTGAGGTGGGAGGGGGTGGGAGGGGGTGGGAGGAGCTGGGAGGGGGTGGGAAGGGCGGGGCTGGGGCTGGGAGGGGGTGGGAGGGGGTGGGAGGGGGTGGGGCTGGGGCTGGGAGGGGGTGGGGCTGCCAGGGGGTGGTCCGGTTGGGCTAGTCAGCACTGCAAGGCAAAGTTAGGTCACGCCAAAGTATGTTCCCGCAAGCCTACTCAATGAAATGACGTACTTTCTTCTCCAACAGCAGTGTCGTTGAGTAAGGAACAATGTTGACACTCGAAAGTCTGGAAAGTCATAGTGGTCAGCTCACAACATGCCGATTTGTGCAAGGGGGTCCCTTTTTCTGTGTGGCTGGCTAGAGAGACCTCTTTCCATTCGCACCTCGCAGCAATGTCGAGTGTCAACTTGCCCAACGACGGTCCTCCGACACCGCCTGCACCAATGAAAGGCTTGCGGAGTGAGCCTGGCGGGCTAAACATTGATTGTACTTCTGGCTCGATAGCAAGCGCAGTTCTATCACTGATGCCGTTACATACCACTAGAACAATCGGTTGTGAGCAGCTGAGGTGTGTCCGCGATCGCTTGCGCCGGCATGGCCTCACTTGCAAGGATTAACGCGCCGCTTGGCAGTAGACGCGTAGTAATTCGCCGGTGCCAATGTGACAAACGCTATCGAAAACGGTGCAGTATAGAGTGAGGATTTGCATGAAGATTACCAATCCCATGTTGGGGACTCCTGACTAAGCGGCGCGGGCGGTCGAAGCGATGACTGCATGCCTCGCTGTGGCTCAAATTTGAATTAGTAACTTTGAAGCTTTGCTGTGCACGGCCTACTGACTGGATAACTATTGTGGATGGGTGAAAGGTAGCTGGCTGGGTTGCCTACATTGTGAGCCAACTATCATTTTTTAGCTCGGTTTCCTGTCATTTTTTGAATGTTGGGGCCGCCTGAAAATATGATCAAGCCAAAACCAAAGTCAATTGCGCATCAACAACAAGCTATGGGCCCTGTTCCCAAGTTTCTAGAATCCCATATGCTCTCAACCGCTGCACTTTTCGGCCGTGTGCAATAGTGACTGGAGCGATGCGCGGACTGACCCCACACGGTTCTCCTACACACCTGTAGCTGCTTGGGGAGCGTCTCAGCAGCGCAAATGGACGACCCGTGGCGACCCAACCGTCGGACCCAACCGCCGAGCATTTCAAATTTGCCGACCCCTTTTGCTGAAGCAATAGCATGCAACCTTAGCATCATATGCTTAGGGTACGCCCATAGAATTATAGGTGGCTCGGAAACCTAGAAATTTTTCCTGAGCCTAGAAACCTAGAAATAGAATTCTAGGTTGGCCGGCTGGAAACCTAGAGATTTTTCCTGAGCCTAGAAACCTAGAAATAGAATCCTAGGTTGGCCGGTCGCTCCTTACATATGCTACAAGGTTTGTACACCACACACAGGTTGCTCCGGCCGCTGCAGCTGAGGAGCTTGACGACTTTGAGATAGGAGCATGGAACCTGGACATGACGGGCGTGTACCCAAAATCATTTTGCGCATGACCAAGGCTACAAAGATCGATTACAAGAGGATATAGAGAGCCTCATTGCCGTGGTCTCAACCTCAATGGTTAACTTCGCGGAGAGTAGAGGAGCGATGCGGCGGGTTAACTTCAATTGAGAGCGATACTGGTTTGGAGGGCGTCAAACCCTCTTTGCACTCGGGGTTATGGTGATAATCTGCTACATTAACCTCTTGACTACAGACCCGGTCATATCACATCTTTATGCCATCATATTCAGTCATATGACCGATTCCTCAGCAAGTCATATGATCGGTCGCGCCCTAGTGCCCAGTAGGGCGCGACCGAAATATGATTTTCCTGAGGAAACGCCGATATGACTGAATATGATTGGAATATGATTTTCACCGTTTGTAGGGCGGTGGAGAAGAGTTGAGACTTAGCGAGCGGAGAGTAGGCTAGCGGAGACCCTTAGCTATGTATGGATCACTAAGCCACGGCCATATCTGCCAAGGGCGGCCCACAAGGCAGTTGATATGTCCATGCTGAAATATGATATGGTCGCGCCCTAGTGCCCAGGAGGCCCTTGGCCCCGGCCAGGGACACTGACTTCTTGAGCCTGCCAGCGATGAGCAGCGTGAGCATGTTGCTGAAAGCGGTCTCCAGCTGCTGGCCGACGTAATCCACCATGTTAGAGTGGTAGCGTGGGATGACATGTCAGAGTGGTAGCGTGGGATTGCTTCGAGGCGGGCCCGAAGGTCGGGGTGCGCGGCAGCACGGCAGCGACTGCTGCGCTTGGCCGAGTGTTCGCGCCGGGCCTAGGCAGGCCTAGGCAGGTGCGTGAATGGTAAACAAGCCGCGCACGAGGAGGCCCAGCAGCAGGCTGGCGAGCACCACTCGTGGCTGCACAGCGTCGGCCAGAAAGGCATCCCAAAGCTCTTGCGGGAGGTGGTCGATGAGGTGGGCTAGCTTACACTTCCTGCCGTGGTATGTGTTGTCCATATCGCGGGCAGCGCGAGCCTCTCCGGAAGTCAGGCGTTCCCAACTACCTGAAAACCACCCCCCTGTGATAGGAAGCCCGTATCTCCGCAGCCACTCAGTCAAAAAAATATGTAAACAGTGCTTGAAGCAGAGGAGACTCAAAGCTACGAGATGGCCGACGCAGCAAAAACAATCTCGCTCTCAGCGGTGCTCAGTGCCTGTCCAAAGATAAGCATTTGAATTCATGCGATTTCGCCACATGCGAGGCGCGCCGCACTAGCACGCTTCGCCACACCGTTGTTGCTGGCACCTGCAACGCGCAGCAGCAGTCGGAACATGTTTTGCTTTTGGCATGTGGACGCGACGACGGCAGTCGTAACGACTGGATACCACTATGAGCTTTTGGAGCTGCTGCTGGCGCTAGTGCATTACCGGCTGCTCTACTACGCTTAAACAAGGTGCTAGGTGCAGTACGTGGTGTTGTCTCACCTTGCTTTGCTGCCCTCGACTTGTTAGCTGCAGGTGCCCCACGCTTACGGGACGTGCTTGCCGCTGCCAGCTGTTGCTGCTGCTGAGGGGGTGCACCAGCAGGCATAGCCAGCTCAGGGATGGTGCCTGCAGGTGTCAGTTGCTGCTGAGGGGGCGCACTAGCTCCCCACAAGGCCCTCTTGAGTTGGAATGAAGATGTCTGTTGGTGAGGGTGCGAGGCCGGCTGGGCTGAGCTGCTCTGCCATGCTGCCCATGGGCCGGCCATGGCTATCCAGCCTTCCGTAGCCAGCCTCTGCACACCGCCTCAACACCTCCACTGAGACGGGGTGCTGCTCCAAAACCAGCAGCTGCTGCCTCTGCTTGAAGGTGAGTGGGGAGTGGTGGGGGCGGCGTTTGTGCCGGTAGTTATGCACCTGACACTGGAGGCTGCGTTGAGCAGCCCGTAGGGAGTGATTGGTAGCTCGGGTTTTGGATGCCACCTGCTGCAAAGCTGCATGCTCATCCTGCAGGCGTTGGTGTGCTGCCTGTAGGTCGTCTAGATCGCCCTGCAACCCATCCGCGGTGCCCATTAGTAACTGCTCCACATCCCGCAGCCGCTGCACCTCAGCCTGCAGGTCACAGTTTGTCGCTTGTGCCCTACAAGCTGCAGCCTTGATGTTGTTAGGGCAATGCAGATTGCCAGCCCTTGGCGACTTGTTTAGTGCATTGAGCTGGGCACTCTTTGCCTTGCTTAATCTCTTCTTCATGGTTAGGGTGGTCAGGGTGATGGGGGGTGAAGGATACAGAGATGGGTGAAGGAGAGGTAGGGGGGAGATGGGTGAAGGAGAGGTAGGGGGGAGGAGGCTGATGGCAGGCTGGGCTGCTGGGAGGAGGGGCTACTGGGGGCTGGGCTGGGTAGACGAGGTTGGGAGATGGTGGGTTAAGTTGTGTTGGTGGTGGCCACGTGGCGGAGTGGTAAGCCAAGCTCAGTCGGCTCCTCGTGCACCTGTAGCCATCAGCATGTGTACCTTGTAAGGGGTCAATCTCTTCACATACAAAGCCAATGATTGAGTTTCATAGTGCCACGGACGCGTTATTGAGTATGCTATAACAAATTCGAGTGAGGCCAGGCTGTTTGTTCAATGGTTGAAAACATAAAGCGGATCATAGCTGGAGGGGGTGACTTGTCCCTACTGTGCCGCCCACCATTATAGCGATACCGCGCTGCCACACTCGAATTTGGGTTTCTTCACATCCTCGCCAAGCGGCCTGCACCATCAGGAAGCTCGCGCAGCCATGTTTGCTAGACTTCGGTGGTGTGCGCCACCGACATGTCGTGCATCGCTAACGGATAGCCAAGGACGTAGCTTACCAGTGTAGCTAACCACGGTCTCTGATTGGGACACATCCGGGGTTACATGTGGCTGCCCGCATCGAATGACTCCGATGGCAATTCCAATCGGACATTAAACGCGCAATATCGCATTGCAGCAGACGCAGCAAACGTTACATCAAATGATGGAGTAGATGGGCTGCAGTTGCATGAAGATTACCAACCCCATGTTGGGAACGCCTCACCGGAAGCCCTTCTTTTGCGCTGCGCGTCGGTGAGGTCTGGCTGTAGTGCCTCGTCGCGGTCCAAAATGTAATTGTCGGGGTCCTCCGGCACTGGCCGGCACTGTTTGTCTTATTTCCTAGCCATAGAAAACAACGTGAACCAATCACAAGTATTAGGGATTATAAGTTTTGTCACACATGGCATAGGTAGTTTAACCAGGCCTGGCCCGATACAATGTAAGATACAGAGATACAGACTGTATCGCTGTATGAGTGACTGTAGCTTCTCTGTAATGTGATACTGTATCGGCTGTATCAGCATCTTTGGCCAACCGACTGGCCACGCCGATTGGATACTAGCCGCGATGGCGGGTGTATCACCTACGGAAGGGCCTGGTACTCGGCAACAACGCATTAGTGCACTTATGCGGCAAACATTTTTGCCCCAACCGGGAATGGTGCGTGCAACAGCTTGCGCTTGTGCTGCTGGGCCCTCTCATGCTTGCGGGACAAAGGACATCCGCGCTGGCAAAAACATTAACCATTTGCTGGCACACCTTAGCACGCGCAAGTGCAACTTCAAGGAAAGCGAGGCAGCCAAAGAGATGGCCAAGACCGACGACAACGTCAAAGAGTTCCTAGAGAAGGTAATAATCGCCGCCATCGCCGCCATGAAGAAGAAGAAGACTACTCCGGCGGAGCCGGCGTGCATTAAGGGAGGAGCTTCCGCCTGGGGCGCGGCCTGCTCCCACCACCTAACCTGGATGTGAAGAACCCCTTCAACCCCCATCCTTGACACCTGATCGCCGCCATGATGACATGATGGACATGCCACACAGTCTTGCAACATGCTTGTGCAGTGTGTGCAAGGAGGGGAGCACATTCTGGGCTGGTGCGTTGTTTGGTCGGGGCACGCCTTCATGCTGGACGCTGTGCACACTGACGATGCCAGTGTAACAGCTTTGTTCATGAAGGAGAAGCTCGATCTCATCCTTGACAACCTGACGTTCAATGGCAAGTGCATGGGTCACCTATCTCATTGCTATCCACCTTGCCCCTCCACCACCTCCAAGCCTCCGCCCTCCTCCCACCTCCCTACATCTCATGTTGGAGCCTCATTGCTATCCGCCTTGCCCCTCCACCTCCCTTCATCTCCCTTCATCCCTTCATCCCTTGCACCTCCCTTCATCTCATGTTCATGTAGATTGGTCTCAGCTGTCCCGCATCAAGGTGCACATAGAGGAAGCCAAGGACCTCATCATGTACGCCGGCATTCCACTGCCATCTCTGACCTGTTGAGGAAGCAGCGCAAGGACTCAGGCAGCAAGCAAAAGCTGCAGCCTCCCAGCCTGGAGCTGGGCAGGGGCAGCTGGCTGCTGGCCAGCCTGGAGCTGGGCAGGGGCAGCTGGCTGCTGGTCAGCCTGGAGCTGGGCAGGGGCAGCTGGCTGCTGGTCAGCCTGGAGCTGGGCAGGGGCAGCTGGCTGCTGGTCAGCCTGGAGCTGGGCAGGGGCAGCTGGCTGCTGCCCAGCCTGGAGTTGGGCAGGGGCAGCTGGCGGCTGGGCAAGGTGGGTTTACAACCTGAGTTTCCTGTCCTTGCCTCTGTCATCCTCATGGCCCTGTCATCCTCATGGCCTCATGGAAGTTGTGCATGACGGTGGTTGCATATTGCAGCTGGCTCCTTTGGGTGCGAGGAAGCTGCCAACTTCTTTGAGCTGGCTGCTATGACGTACATAGTAACGGAGGGCGCTCACGGGCACAAGGGGACAGACAAGGTCGAGTGAGGAGGAGCGTGCTGAGTTTGAGGAGTGGCTGCAGCACCAGCCTAACGGCATCTCCGAGTGAAGAAAGCCACCGAGTGAAGAAGTAACATAGGCATGATGTGATCTTAACAGGCTGGAGCTAGTCAGGCTGGAGCGGTATGAATGGTGGCACGCTAATAAAGTAGTAGGGATACAACCACGAAGTCTGTGCAAGGTCGCTGAATAGATGGGCCAAAGGCAACTGCGCAAGCAAGATTTAAAAAAAAGGGGGCGAAAACAAAAAAGATTCCCCGATACAGTCGGTTGGGCTGTACCTTACAGTCCGGCCGGACTGTATCATACAGAAACGGAAGCTACAGAAACTGTATCTGTATCGCTGTATCGCTGTATGCCCAGCCCTGAGTTTAACAGGTCACCCCCGCCAGTAGCTACGGGCGCGTCATCAGATGCAACGGCTGTCAAAGGACGGACAGCGCACAATGTGACAGCGGACAGTACAATTATTGTTTTGGAACGACATGAGGTCACCCCCGCCATTGGCCCCGCAAATGTGAGACGGTCTGGGGCGCGAATCTCCGTATAGCTCGCGACAAAGTTTTGACGCAGTTGGGTGTAACAGGCGTATCCGGCACCCAGCAGCCGCAAAACACTAGCTCAGATCGGCGCTCGCCCAAACCTGACCTGTGCTTTCCGCTCCTAAAAGACTCACGCACATCATAAGGCGAGGCTGGCAGTCCTTCTACGCACGCAGTCCTTCTACGCAGCCAACGGCACAAGTGCAGTACGCCTGCTTGCATGTCAGTGCATGGAGCATATAATACGTGCATATGCGCACAAGTCAGCAAGCTGGCACCCCTTACCTCACTTACGTTGCGGCATGACTCTATGTAAATGTAAGCTGCCTTATGACAGCGCTACATCATCACTTGGCAACATGTTGTCGGGATGCCTCGGGATGGCTCTGGCTTTCAGTGTTACATGTGCCGTGGTGCCTCAACCCTCTTCCTCAACTTCAGCAGGCACATGTCACGCAAAATCATTACAGCAATACATGTATCGATGCTCAAACGCCTTGCAACACCACTACAGAAGACATGTATCGCTGATGCCAAGCACATGCATTGATGTAAAAAGGTGGCAACACCACACAACACCACCTCCACTCGTACACATCAACACCACCACCTCAACAACACACCACAACACAATGACTCATGCCTCACACACCACCTATGCTATGTGCACAACAAGCAAGGACTGGTCGCACCTCCTTGCTATAGCTAACACTCACCACGGGACTGCTAAGCACTTTGCCTTGCTGCCTATGCCCCATGGTACCAAATCAGGCTGGGCTGGGCTGGGCTGGGCTGGGCGGGCTAAGCTAGGCTGGGCTGGGGTGGGCTGGGCTAGGCTAGGCTGGGCTGGGCTGGGGTGGGCTGGGCTAGGCTGGGCTGGGGTGGGGTGGGCTGGGGTGGGCTAGATTTTAGGGGGGAGGGGGGGGGTACCCTAACAACAAGGTGACACAACACAACAACACACAACACAACACAACAACAACGTCCAGCTCCATGTCATGCCTTGCTGACTCCTTGCTACCTCCTTGTTGGCTGCTGCTCTACGCCGCTGCTGCCTTGCTCGGTGATGGAGATGGGGGTGATTTATTGGCATCCTGCACACACAATCACAAAGACAAGGTCTTGAGGCACACACCACAAAACATGCTTATTAATTAGTTCTAATTAATCAAATCGTAAGGCTCACGACAGTTGTGTGCTTCCCTCAGCTGCTCATGCCTGGCATGCGGTTCACAAGTGTTCACACGAACATCAAACTGACCTAGACAAGGTGAGGTAAATTACAACCTTACTCACCTCTTGCTCACTGTTTTCAAGAGCTGATTCCCTTGCTGCACTGCTGCTTGGAAGAGCCTCGGGCTGGTGTGGGTTTGGTGTTGATCCTCAAAACAGCCAAGCACCTGTGGAGGTCAGCAGATTTGGTTGCATGTGTTGACATTGTATGCAAAACGCACTAAGAAACAGCACCCCGTGCTTACCTGAGATGTATTCGCGAGTTGCCCAGTCCAACGGCAGCAAAGGCTGCTCGGCACGGAAATGCCTCCGGCCACCAATCCACCTCTCTTGTTGCGACACGCATATAAACAGATGGAGAATGACATTGCGAAGCTAATCAAGTCGTCGAGACAATGCAGTACAATCGACAAAAGAGGGCCTAACCTGCTAGCGACACCGTTGTGAGATGTAGAGCCCAATGGTGGAAGAATTACATGCAGCGGATCAAAGACGGTGCCAAAAAGTGAATTGCGGGGCCAATGGCGGGGGTGACCAACATTGGTAGTTTAACATTTGTGTAGCCGCCTTTGATCTTATTACTATTAACACGACATTTATCGGCATCATGGCACACGTTGACATAGCTTCTGCATCCTACATCACTTACACACCGATTTTCAAGGGAGCACACAGCAATAGTTGAGGGAGTGCAGATCAGGTTGATACGTATACACCTTCCCCAAGACTTCCAGGCAGTTTCTTGCTTTTTCAGCTTTTTCACAAACTAGTGATGCCATGTTTATGTTGCCCGATGTTTGCAGCTTTCTAAGCGTGCGGTGGTAGCTAGAAGTGCGAGATGGCGGGAGTCGGGACGCTGGAAGTAACTCGTGCGAGCACATCTGATGCGCAGCACATCGACAGTAGCTCATCAATGCAACGCTCTTTCCCGCAGTGTGCCGCGCCTCTGACTTGAAAGACGTCGATTTCTTGGGGAAACAGGTTTGCCACGCAAGGAGGCGGGATAGAGCTCCAGTTGCTTGACGAGCCGGTGATAACACAGCCTTGGCAACGCAAAAACGCAGGACCCTTATTGCGTTTTGACTTGCGGTAACAGGACATTTCGAAGCCGGACCCACACGGATGGAGGGAAGAGCCCGGTGCGCGAAGGCAGCTCAGCAGTTCCGGCAGTCGTCCGTGAAATGAGGGTGCCGATTCGCTGCATGCAGGAGTGGAACGAGTCCTTCTCCTTTACAGGCACGACAGCGGAGCAAGTGCTTAAATTGGAGGTACAGCGAAGGTTGCAACTAGCACGGCTAGGGCGACGCCAAATTAGTCCATGTTCTCCGCTGCGCAGTTCTTTGATGAGAACATGGTGCTGCGCGATGTGGCCATTGGTGGATGCAAGATTCCTTTAAGCACGGTAAGATGTGTTGTAGCCTATCTTAGTTAGCCTGGTGGGCTCATGGTCTGAGACCAATGCGAGATGGGTCGTTCTATGACCCCAGTCCGCACTCGTCCTCCACATGAGACATGCTCACTTTTCTGCAGCCAAAACAGTCAGATGTTGCATCTGGGTCCTGCATATGCCATGCTGCTGACCGGGCCAATGCTACCTCTGCACCAAACTCAGCTGCAAACTTGGCACAGCTTGGCTTGTCAAACAGTACCAGCACAGCTTGGTTTGTCAACTCTTTGCCATGACAGCAGCCACCACATATTACAACCTTACCCTTCCATTGTCTCTGGTTTTGGGTAGGGCAATAGGTAGGGGCTGGCTGCAGGGAAGAGCAGCATCACTACATCATGCAACCGTAAGCCATGCTGGCATCACTGCAGCATGCAACCTTAAGCACCTCTGTGGCAAGTGGCAAGGTCGTCAGCCCCCAGTATGTTTTTGGCAGCCTGGCCCCTAGCTCTTGACCCAGATGGTGCAGCTCCTTGCATGTGACCTGGTCACCAGCTTGGAGGGCTATTGCCTGCCACCTGGTCACCACCCAGGGGTGTGTGTGCTGCAGGTGGTGGCGGCTGGCACTCAAGAGTTGTCAGTGCCAGTGGTCACCAGGAAAGGCAAGCACCACGGCGACGTGTTCCTCAAGCTCAGCTTCAAGCCCAGCAGCAAGCAGATCGTGAGTGAACAGCATGGAAGCATGGAGGCCTGCTGGGCCCGCATGTCAGCACAACAAGGCATAGGATGTGCAGCCAGTCAGCTGGTGCTGGCGCAATGGCAGGGCCATATGTGGATCAGGGTGGTGCTCTGGGTGGAGGCAAGGTTGACAAGGTGCCTAGGGTTGGGGTATGACATGCTTTGTATTTCATGGTAACCATTACCCACAAAGCTGCGGGGTACTGCCGCTGTGTGACTGCCAGCACTGGTGCTCACTTGCATCATGGCTATCACACATATGGAGCATATGAGTATCTAGGTCTGTGTGTCAGCAACGCTGCCATGCGTATCCTATGTGAGGATGATGATGATGACTGCCGCACACTAGCTCTTCTGCCATGCACGTCATGCTGTCTTGATTTGTGTGCTGCGCCCAGTTAGGATGTGGCCAGGTGCTGAGGCGTGTGGCACCCTGCGCACTTCAGGTGTCCTCCAACATCACCCCTGTCAAGCCTGGCTACTGGATCCTCCCAACATACGGTGACAGCGGTCGTTCCATGCTGCCCCATGCCAGGCTGCACCCTGCATGCTGCTGACTGCCCCAGCCTTGCCGCCTATGTTGTGTTCAGCGCCTCCAACCGTGCTCTGCTGCGTCATTTGTGCGGCGAGCTCTGTGCTAGCATGGCTGGCCCTGCCGTACAGCAACGTGGTGCCATCAACACAGCGTATGCTGTGTGTCACTGTGTGTGCTGCATGCTGCTGGCGGTGTAGGTCATCTTCTAGGCAAGCGCTTTGTGCTAGCGTGGCTTGCGTTGCTGCATGTCATGTGGTTCATTGACACTGGTGCTGATGTGGGTGGCTGTGCATGCTGGTCACTGCTGGCCGTCTGCTGGCTATGATTCAAAGTTGAATGAGTCAAGGCGTATAGAGTGATGGGGTGTGATGAGGTGTTGCCTATCCAGGCAACACTGACTGCTGGAAAGACTATGAGCCAGGGGCTATCCTGGGCAAGGGCACGTTTGGCACCACCTACATGGCCACCAGGAAGGGCAGCACTGAGAAGTATGCTGTGAAGGTGAAAGGAGGGAAGGAGCTGTGGTAGAAGGGCAGGAGGGCTGAACACTCCTGACTTTGTTTGCTGCTGAACGATGTAGGCAGCTGATGCAGCCTGTCACATGCACTCAGGAATGTTGCCAGCAGCACCTTCAGTCGGCAACGCTGACGTGTTCGCTCACTGTAACTAATGTACCGTGTGTGTGATGTGTGTGGCTGTACAACAAAGGATCCCTAGGCTGGCCACTCTCACACTTCCATGGCCTGAAAGGATGATAACACCCAGCCCTACCCAGGCTCTTGTGGCATTGCTATTGTAACATCACAACAACTGCAAACCAGGACAAACCAGGATCCTGTGGCATTGCTGGCAGGTCATCTCTAAGCGCAAGCTGGGCACTCCAGAGGAGGTGGAGGACGTGAAGCGGGAGGTGCAGATCATGCACCACTTGGCCGGACACCGCAACGTGGTCAACCTCAAGAACGTGTATGAGGACAAGAGCAACGTCTGCCTGGTGATGGAGGTCTGCACGGGTGGGGAGCTGTTTGACTCCATCGTCAAGCGCGGGCATTACACAGGTAACACATGCACGTGCATTGTGACTGTGACCTGCACGTCAGGATGTCATGGAAGCGCATGGGTGCAGCAGTGTGACCACATGGTACCTGTATTTTGGCCACAAGGCGGGAGTGACGACAAGTGATGCACTTTGACTTAGCATGCCAGCTGCCCCATGGCTGCTATCTGATCATGCCCAGATGGGATAGCACTGCCACAGCAGGCCCCCTCATCTGCTGCTTCCAACTGGCAACTTGCAGTGCATGTAGCATGCCCTGTGTGAAGCAGTGCGTGCATTTGCCTATGCCCCTCATGTTGGTGCCGATGGTGGCAATAGGTGGTGGGAGTGACACTGGCTGCAGAGCGTGATGCAGCAGCCCTCATCCGCACCATTGTGGGTGTAGTGGCGCACTGCCACCACATGGGCGTGGTGCACAGAGACCTCAAACCTGAGGTGAGCCCGGGCCCTTGGGCAGAGCTAGGGGGGGTCAGGGCAGGCCAAGGGTGGAGGAGGACGCAGGAGGGAAATGGGAGGTGGGGCGAGCTGTAGCAAAGAGTGCAGCAATCACGTATGCGGGAAGGAGGGAAGGCACCAGGGAAGGAGGAGGGGTCGGCAGGAGAGGGTGCAGGAAGGGAGTGGCAGAGGGGCAGCAGCAGAAGAAAGTACCGGACACGGCAAAGCAGACACTGTATGTTCAAAATCTGGCAGGCATGCTGGCTGTAGACCTTCCTTCCCTTCCTGCTGCCCTCCTTCTTCATGCTTACAGAACTTCCTGCTATCTGACAAGACCAGCACGGCCCAGCTCAAAGCAACCGACTTTGGGCTGTCCTCATTCTTCCAGGTACCTGCCTCAGTAGCCCAGGTTGAGGGCAGCCATGGGGCCAGGTTCAGCACAGCGTCCGCCCGGTGGGCAACAGGTGGACCAACTGCTAGCAAAGGCTAGCAGCCAACAGGGCAGGGCCCGTAAGCAGGGGCCTGCCGGCAGCAAGCTCTGTGGGTCGCTTGCTGAAGTGTGAGGGTGCGAGGACGGCCTAGCTGACGACAGCACTGGGGGCCACAGCAAGGAGACAAGGGAGACAAGGGAGGCAAGGCTGCGGCATGTGGAGGGGCAGGCACCATGCGCATGTGGTGGCGATGCCCCAACACTCGCTTAGCCATGCTTTGTTTGGTTCAGCGGTTTCCTGCATCAGCCAGGTTGCGCCACCTTGTACATGCATGGCCTGCATGGAGGGTGGCAGTCACAGCTGTTTTGCATGCTGCCCAGCTGTGGTAGCAGCCCACCCAGGGGTCACATGTGCAGGGAGCCTGCTGCTGGCCCCCCAACCTGCTGCTGTTGGCTGCCTGCTGCTGCAGGAGGGCCAGATATTCACAGACATCGTAGGCAGCGCTTACTACGTGGCCCCTGAGGTGAGTGGCTGGCAGGGCGGCTTGCATGCTGCCAGGGCCGCATGCTGGGTCCAAGGGATGTAGGACATAGCTGTGTGGGCAGCACGGGCTGATGTACTGCCTGGCAGGCAGGCTGCGTCAAATAGCTGGCAAGGCAGGCAGGCAGGCAGGCAGGCAGGCAGGCAGGCAGGCAGGCAGGCAGGCAGGCAGGGTTCGTCAGATTACTGGACAGGCCAGCCAGCTGGCTGGAAGCAAAGGTAGCTGGGCAGCCAGTGGAGATTTAAGGTGGGGTTCCTGCCCCAGCAGCTGCTGAGGGTCCAGGGACACCACCAACCAGCTGTTTGACTGAGCCACCTGCCACTACTGTGGTCATCTGTCTAGCTTGCTGACCATTATATGAACATCGCTGCCTGCTGCGCAACTGGTTGGCAGTTGGGATGGCAACTGAGATGACTGGCGTGCTGGGCTGGCCTGGGCTGGCCTGGCAGGTGTTGCGGCGCAGCTACTCCAAGGAGGCTGACATCTGGAGCTGTGGAGTCATGCTGTATATCCTGGTGGGTGGATAGCTGGCCTGGCTGGCTAGCTGGCTGACTGGCTGGCTGGCTGGTGGGCTAGTTAGCATTCCAGGTAGGTGGGCTGACTGGTCAGCATGCCCCTGCCCTGCTTAGCATGCCCTTCCTTGCCTGCACTGATGGCCTGCATGCCTCGCCCCACCCCGCCCTGCGCTGAGCAGCCTTGCGTGTCCTGCACAGCTGTGCGGCTACCCACCCTTTCATGGGGACAACGAGAAGAAGATCTTTGAGGCAGTCGTCAGCAAGCCAGTGGACTTCAACTCAGACCCCTGGCCACGCATTTCAGGTGTGGCACCCCTTCCCTGGTAACACTACCTGCTGCATCCAACCCTTAAGTCACACTGCCAGCTGCAACCACCTCCTTGGTCACACTGCCTGCTGCAACCACCTCCCTGGTCACACTATCAGCTGCAACCACCTCCCTGGTCACACTGCCTGCTGCAACCACCCCCCTGGTCACACTGCCTGCTGCAACCATTCCCCTTGTCACACTGCCAGCTGCAACAACGGTTGTGTGGCCGCTCCCATCAATGCTGCTCCTGCTGCTGCGTCCGCTGCTGCTGCTGTGGACACGAGTGCGCAGAGCCCGCCAAGGACGCAGTGCGGCGCATGTTGGTGCGTGACCCTAAGCGCCGAGCCACTGCCCAGGAGATCCTGAAGCACGAGTGGATGCGTGAGAATGGTGTGGCCAGCGACCAGGCAATCGAGGTGGAGGTGCTGTCCCGCATCAAGAAGTTCAGTGGCATGAACAAACTCAAGAAGGAGGCTCTAAAGGTAAGGCTGGAAGCACCCAAAACAGCAAGCTGGGCTATTAGCTGGGAAGCTGATGGAGGGGTGGTAGGGAATGGCATCGCCTGCTGCATCTGCATCAGGATAAGGCGGGTGTGGGCCTTGTTGCTGGTGATGTTGACTTTGGCACGCGCTGCTGCACCGCTGCAAGCGAGCCCATTGTGTCTGGAGCCTGAAGGATCAGGCGAAGCTCTGCAGCTTGAGATTATACCAGGGTGACCACATCAACCTGCACTGGACCTGGATCTTGACATGACACTGGCACCTGCACTGGAACTAGCCACTACAGCCTGCAGTACTACCGGGGTGGCCTGGGTGGCCACCGCACTGACACCGGGCTTTGCCCTGACCACCCCTGACCCTTCCCCTGACCCTCCTCCTCACCCTCCCTTTGACCACCCCCTCAGATCATTGCAGTCAACCTGCCGGTGGATGAGATCAGCGGCATGCGGGAAATGTTCCTGGAGATCGACAAGGACCGCAGTGGTGCCATCACAGTGGACGAGTTTGCCAACGCGCTGCGCAGCAAGGGCCAGATCATGGCAGAGAGCGACATTGCCCGCATTATGCAGGTCGGCTGGGCTCGTCATCACTGCTGCCGCTGCCGCTGCTGTCACCACCGTTCTTCCTGCATACAGTGATGGTGCTCATGAGGCATGGTGTTGCTCATTGTCCTGCTCCTGCTTCCCTCAGGCTTGTACTGACTGCATATGAGCTTCGTCAGCAGCATCCCATCTCCTGTTGATGCCAACGTATGCCGCCTTGCTGCTGTGGTGCTGTGTCACCTTTGCTCCCACCTTGCTGCTCCTGCTCCTGCTCCTGCTCCTGCTCCTGCTCCTGCTCCTGCTCCTGCTCCTGCTCCTGCTCCTGCTCCTGCTCCTGCTCCTGCTCCTGCTCCTGCTCCTGCTCCTGCTCCTGCTCCTGCTCCTGCTCCTGCTCCTGCTCCTGCTCCTGCTGCTGCTGCTGCTGCTCCTGCTGCTCCTGCTGCTCCTGCTGCTCCTGCTGCTCCTGCTGCTCCTGCTCCTGCTGCTCCTGCTGCTCCTGCTGCTCCTGCTGCTCCTGCTGCTCCTGCTGCTCCTGCTGCTGCTCCTGCTGCTCCTGCTGCTCCTGCTGCTCCTGCTGCTCCTGCTGCTCCTGCTGCTCCTGCTCCTGCTCCTGCTCCTGCTGCTCCTGCTGCTCCTGCTGCTGCTCCTGCTGCTCCTGCTGCTCCTGCTGCTCCTGCTGCTCCTGCTGCTCCTGCTGCTCCTGCTGCTCCTGCTGCTCCTGCTGCTCCTGCTGCTCCTGCTGCTCCTGCTGCTCCTGCTGCTCCTGCTGCTCCTGCTGCTCCTGCTGCTCCTGCTGCTCCTGCTGCTGCTCCTGCTGCTCCTGCTGCTCCTGCTGCTCCTGCTGCTCCTGCTGCTGCTCCTGCTGCTCCTGCTGCTCCTGCTGCTCCTGCTGCTCCTGCTGCTCCTGCTCCTGCTCCTGCTCCTGCTCCTGCTGCTCCTGCTGCTGCTCCTGCTGCTCCTGCTGCTCCTGCTGCTCCTGCTGCTCCTGCTGCTCCTGCTGCTCCTGCTGCTCCTCCTGCTGCTCCTGCTGCTCCTGCTGCTCCTGCTGCTCCTGCTGCTGCTCCTGCTGCTGCTCCTGCTGCTGCTCCTGCTGCTCCTGCTGCTGCTCCTGCTGCTGCTCCTGCTGCTGCTCCTGCTGCTGCTCCTGCTGCTGCTCCTGCTGCTGCTCCTGCTGCTCCTGCTGCTCCTGCTGCTGCTCCTGCTGCTGCTCCTGCTGCTGCTGCTGCTGCTCCTGCTGCTGCTCCTGCTGCTGCTCCTGCTGCTGCGCCTGCTGCTGCTCCTGCTGCTGCTCCTGCTGCTCCTCCTGCTGCTCCTCCTGCTGCTCCTCCTGCTGCTCCTCCTGCTGCTCCTCCTGCTGCTCCTCCTGCTGCTCCTCCTGCTCCTGCTCCTGCCCCTGCTCCTGCCCCTGCCCCTGCCCCTGCTCCTGCCCCTGGCCCCCCTGCCCCTGCTCCTGCCCCTGCTCCTGCTTCTGCTCCTGCTCGAATGCTTGGTGCCATATGCCATTTCTCGCAGGAGGCTGATGTCAACGGGGATGGAACCATGTGAGTGGGGTGCGGTAACTGCACAGCACCATTGCATTAGTCATGCTGCACTATTCCTCACACCCATGCCGCCCAGTTCTTCCACCTCGCTTGAGTCTCACCCCTCAAAGCCTGGCCTCGCCACCTCTGGGGCACTTGTTGTTGTTAGTTCACACCACTACGCTGACGTCAGGCTGGTATGGCTGCTGGGCATTGAACTCCAGCTGCATAACCCAACATGCTACCTTGAGAGGTCTGCAAACCATGCCAGACACAAAGCTGAAGCCTGAATGCTATGTGTGCAGTGACTACGAGGAGTTCCTGGCAGCCACCATCAACGTGGGCAAGCTGGAGCGGGAGGACAACCTGAAGAAGGCGTTCGAGCATTTTGACCTAGATGGCAATGGGCAGATCACGCACAGGGAACTCACCCAGGTAGGTGGTCGGCCAAGGGTGGAACCGGCTGTCATGGGTGGTGTGTATGCAGACGACCTGATACACCAGCAATGTCGGTGCAGAGTGTGAGTGCAGACATGAACAATGTGTGAGGAGCTTGGACGAGCACTGCTATTATCTTGGCTGACAGGGGCTTTGCTTCTGTGCCTGCCTGTCTTGATACCTTGCCGGCAGCGGGAGAGGAGCTGGTGGCCTTGATCTGGCTGAAGTGGCAGCTTCTGCACTGGTGTTGTGTCTTTGGTGGCAATGCCCAGTGATAGCTTCTGATGGCACAGTGTTGCTTGGTGTGGACGCTGTGCCTGTCCCTGCTTTCTGCCGCAGGCCTTGTCTAAGCTGGGCATCAACGACTCGGGCATTCAAAACATCATTGCCGAAGTGGACCGCGATGGCAATGGCGAGATTGATTACAACGAGTTTTGCATCATGATGCGCAACCTGTGATGTTACGGGACGCGTCTCACTCTCCATGATTCGCGGCGCGCAGTCGCTTCGCCAGAGTTCTTGAATGCTCACCCGACCGCATGGTGTGCGGAGCCTTCTGTGGTTCATGGCTAGTCCAGGCCTGCATTGCCTATTAGCGAGGCTGTCGTGCACTTTGGATAAGATTGCATCGGAGCGCCGCAGCGCCGACCTTGCGCATCCTAGGCGCTGCAATAACATGCTCTGCAGCCCTGGAGTATTGGACCTGAGCTTGCCATAGTTTATGCATTACCATTGCATGAATATGCTACGCACTTTTAGCCAGCGTTGTTGTGACATGTGATTTATTCTGATACAACCATTTGCTGGCGAATTTGCAACAGTACTAGGTGACCTGCTGCAGCAGTAGCAATAGCAACAGCAGCACTCAACAGTTAGCGAAGTTGTGGTGTAGACACAGCTGGGCCGGGGCTACGCCCCACAAGGCTGTGCAAGCAGACGAGACCAGCAGCGTGTGCAAACCAGCGCTTCTGCAAACACAGGCCTGCACTAGGAGGCAAAGCTGGAGGGTGAGGCGCGCTTTAAAAGCAGATAAGCGTCAATAAGAGCACCATGACGGTTGAGCAAGCTCGTCAAGATCCCCTGTATCCCTATCCTGCTGTGGAGCCCCTACATTTCTCCACAGCAGTGAGTGACCGGTGTGTGTCCCGAGACGGTGTAGTTGGTGACTAGCGACATCGTCATCGAATCGAGGCTTGATGACGGCCGTCCAGGCCATAGCCTCATTGGCGTGCTCGGTGATGCCGCTCTGTCGGTAGTACTGCCCCGCAGTCAGGCTGCGCTGCCACACGGACTTCACAGCGCCGGAGGGGTACCGCTCCTCGTGAGCCACTGTCGCCATGTTCGTCTTCCCCGGGTCGCACCCCAGCCAATCGGCGTCCAGGTGCGCCAGTGGGTTGACAGCGCCCTCCTATTTGCCCAAGCAAGGCAGCTTGTCGGGCGGCTCTACCGGCTTGGGGCGCGTGAACATCAGGCTGGCCGCGACTCCATCAGTGTGCACCACCTGAGCGAATGTCTGCCCAACATTGGGGCGGAGGGATGCGGGCAGGAAGGCATTCCACCGGTTGGCCGCCTGCAGCCAACACAACCGTGAGGCATAGGGTTTTGTCAAGCCAGCAGTGGGTTGTGGCAGCCCAGCCCAGCTCCCTCCACACCCATTAAGCTGGGCAGCGGGCATGCTGGAGAACCTGCAACAGAGCGACCTGTGAAGGCAGGGCAGGGCAGGGCAGGGCGGGGCAGGGGTGGGTGGTCCCTTGAGGGTTTTCCGAGGGGGAGGGGGCGGTTTCACGGGAGATGTCCCTTGGGAAACCCCATGAAAACCACCGTGAAACCCAGAGTGCCCTGCAGTTTGCCGCACTCTGCATCGCGATGGACGACTACCCAGATGATGGCAGCGATGCGTGGGCATTGGACGACTACGATGATTTGCTTGGCGCACTTTGCGCGCGGAGGAGCGGGAGCAGCAGGCAGCAGGCACAGCGCGTGCACTCAGTAGGTAAGGCAGCTTGCGCGTGGGGCAGCTGAAGCCATGGCGCTCCGTATCAAATTCTGGGTGGACATCAAATCCAGGCGACGATATAAAGAAGGAAGCGGCGCGCTTCCCGCGCACGTGTCGCATCACTGGTTTGCACCGGGAAGTGCGCGCTGAGGCAGTAGCGCTCGCATGTGATCAGGCGCTGGTGGCCCGCGTTGCCAAAGGTGGGCTGCCTCCCACCAAAGGCACTGAGGGCGCCATCTGGGGCTGGGAGCAGCTGGGAAAGCAGGAGGTGTCCTGCGGTGCCCATCACATCACAGACCCTACCCAGCTGGCCGGCTGCCTGGGCGATGCCCTGCAGGTGTCGCTGCAAAACAGTGCCTGGACCCTTGGCTGCTAGAGGTGCAGCACAGCGTGCAGCAGTGCCGCATTGAGGCGCAGCCCAGGTTTTCCTCAGCCACCGTGACCTTTCGGGACCCACGCTTGCTTGACATGCTGATGGAATGCCAGCATGCTGGTGAGTGTGGTGGGCTGCATGTACGCCCCAGCTTTAAAGTATGCGCCCACACTCCTTCGCAAATCAGTATCCACTCCTGCTGTGGTAGCAACACCCCTAAGCCCCCCCTTAACCCCCCACCCCCCGTCCCCACCCCACCCCACCCCAACGCCCAGGCAACTGGCCACTGGCCACTGGATAGGAGCAATGCAATGTTGGCATCTGGCTGCATGCTGGCATGCAGGGTTTCAACGCTCACAGGAGAGGGTGGATCACTACCTGTCCAACCTGGCAGAACCAGGCCTGCGAGTGTTGTGAGTCCCCGCCCCGCCCCGCCCCGCCCCGCCCCGCCCCGCCCCGCCCCGCCCCGCCCCGCCCCGCCCCGCCCCGCCCCGCCCCGCCCCGCCCCGCCCCGCCCCGCCCCGCCCCGCCCCGCCCCGCCCCGCCCCGCCCCGCCCCGCCCCGCCCCGCCCCGCCCCGCCCCGCCCCGCCCCGCCCCGCCCCGCCCCGCCCCGCCCCGCCCCGCCCCGCCCCGCCCCGCCCCGCCCCGCCCCGCCCCGCCCCGCCCCGCCCCGCCCCGCCCCGCCCCGCCCCGCCCCGCCCCGCCCCGCCCCGCCCCGCCCCGCCCCGCCCCGCCCCGCCCCGCCCCGCCCCGCCCCGCCCCGCCCCGCCCCGCCCCGCCCCGCCCCGCCCCGCCCCGCCCCGCCCCGCCCCGCCCCGCCCCGCCCCGCCCCGCCCCGCCCCGCCCCGCCCCGCCCCGCCCCGCCCCGCCCCGCCCCGCCCCGCCCCGCCCCGCCCCGCCCCGCCCCGCCCCGCCCCGCCCCGCCCCGCCCCGCCCCGCCCCGCCCCGCCCCGCCCCGCCCCGCCCCGCCCCGCCCCGCCCCGCCCCGCCCCGCCCCGCCCCGCCCCGCCCCGCCCCGCCCCGCCCCGCCCCGCCCCGCCCCGCCCCGCCCCGCCCCGCCCCGCCCCGCCCCGCCCCGCCCCGCCCCGCCCCGCCCCGCCCCGCCCCGCCCCGCCCCGCCCCGCCCCGCCCCGCCCCGCCCCGCCCCGCCCCGCCCCGCCCCGCCCCGCCCCGCCCCGCCCCGCCCCGCCCCGCCCCGCCCCGCCCCGCCCCGCCCCGCCCCGCCCCGCCCCGCCCCGCCCCGCCCCGCCCCGCCCCGCCCCGCCCCGCCCCGCCCCGCCCCGCCCCGCCCCGCCCCGCCCCGCCCCGCCCCGCCCCGCCCCGCCCCGCCCCGCCCCGCCCCGCCCCGCCCCGCCCCGCCCCGCCCCGCCCCGCCCCGCCCCGCCCCGCCCCGCCCCGCCCCGCCCCGCCCCGCCCCGCCCCGCCCCGCCCCGCCCCGCCCCGCCCCGCCCCGCCCCGCCCCGCCCCGCCCCGCCCCGCCCCGCCCCGCCCCGCCCCGCCCCGCCCCGCCCCGCCCCGCCCCGCCCCGCCCCGCCCCGCCCCGCCCCGCCCCGCCCCGCCCCGCCCCGCCCCGCCCCGCCCCGCCCCGCCCCGCCCCGCCCCGCCCCGCCCCGCCCCGCCCCGCCCCGCCCCGCCCCGCCCCGCCCCGCCCCGCCCCGCCCCGCCCCGCCCCGCCCCGCCCCGCCCCGCCCCGCCCCGCCCCGCCCCGCCCCGCCCCGCCCCGCCCCGCCCCGCCCCGCCCCGCCCCGCCCCGCCCCGCCCCGCCCCGCCCCGCCCCGCCCCGCCCCGCCCCGCCCCGCCCCGCCCCGCCCCGCCCCGCCCCGCCCCGCCCCGCCCCGCCCCGCCCCGCCCCGCCCCGCCCCGCCCCGCCCCGCCCCGCCCCGCCCCGCCCCGCCCCGCCCCGCCCCGCCCCGCCCCGCCCCGCCCCGCCCCGCCCCGCCCCGCCCCGCCCCGCCCCGCCCCGCCCCGCCCCGCCCCGCCCCGCCCCGCCCCGCCCCGCCCCGCCCCGCCCCGCCCCGCCCCGCCCCGCCCCGCCCCGCCCCGCCCCGCCCCGCCCCGCCCCGCCCCGCCCCGCCCCGCCCCGCCCCGCCCCGCCCCGCCCCGCCCCGCCCCGCCCCGCCCCGCCCCGCCCCGCCCCGCCCCGCCCCGCCCCGCCCCGCCCCGCCCCGCCCCGCCCCGCCCCGCCCCGCCCCGCCCCGCCCCGCCCCGCCCCGCCCCGCCCCGCCCCGCCCCGCCCCGCCCCGCCCCGCAGCCCAGCAGTAGCTTGCAGTGGGACAGTCACACTCGCTCAGTGCAGCTTGAGATACCCTCACCCAGTAACCAGTGATCGTTGCTCGACGGCTGCGTTGCTCCATGCAGCATCAAGGACTTCAAGGACCCGCCCAAAGACTACTTCCTGCGCATCCATGGCGACCTGGACGTGTGCGCCCCCATTGCCTCACTCGCGCTGGCCACCCGGGTGGCTGCAGATGACCTGGCAGCCGGCATCGCAGCCCAGCTGGCTGCCTCCCCTCACGTCCCTGGTGCCCACCTGGCCACACCATACGCCAGCAGCAGCACATGGAGCAGCGCAGGGGCATCAGCCAGCAGCGTGTTGAGCTCAGGCGCTACCCACAGCACTACCTCCCGCAGCAGCACGCCCCTGGTGGCCCCCGGGGCTAACTGCTCTGTGCTTAGCCTGACTGGCAGGACACCCGCCCTACCCCTGCCACTGCACCGCCATCAACAGCCTCCTACTGCTGCTGCTGCTTCTGTCTCCAAGCCCGTTGGCAGCATGCGGTCTGCTCGCCCCGCCCAGGCCTTCCCCCGCAACCCCCAATCAGCCCACCCCTCTGGCCCCCTGCCGCAAGAGGTGCTCAGCGTGTGGTGGGACAGCGGCCAGCAGCCCAGCAGCAGCCCAGCAGCAGCCGTGCAGCACCACTACAATCTCACAGCTATGCTGGGCAGCCTGCTGGGCCCGGCTCTCGAGGTCTCCTCGAGAGCTCGCGAGGTCCGCGACAGCTCGGTGCTCAGCCTCAGCCCCTGGCGTGCCGAGCTCTGCATCGCGCTGGCACCCAGCAGCAGCACCGCGGCCTGCACCTCCAGCTGCAGCGGCTGGGTGAAGCTGGTGGTGCCGTTCAGCTTGCTAAGGGGACAGGCGGTGGTGCGGCCCCTGCTGCTGAAGAGGGCCGGGCAGGTGAAATGCTTTGAGTTGCTTCTACCCCTGCGCTGCCCACCAGACGTGTACCAGGAGGCTGCAGCTGAGCAGCAGGTGGGGCAAGGGCAGGCTAGCAGCGCAAAGGTGTGGGGAGGTGCAACGGAAGAGGTGTGGAGGTGTGGGAGGTGTGGGAGGTGGGGAGGTGGGGAGGTGGGGAGGTGTGGGGAGGTGCAACGGAAGAGGTGTGGGAGGTGGGGAGGTGGGGAGGTGGGGAGGTGGGGAGGTGTGGGGAGGTGCAACGGAAGAGAGTGGCCACTGCCAGCAGAGAGCTACCCTGCTGCCCTGTTGTGCCTGTAGCCTGTAGGCAAAGAAGCATGCACATGGTGTGGGGCGGTGCATGGGGCCCATGCCATGGGGGGAGGCACATCATGGCCCAGTGCTGCCCAGTGATGCCGACATGGGCCTGTATGTTCACTGGCTGCATTGTGGTGGCCGTAGATCACAGCGGCTGTCTGGCCCATCAGTAGTGCCCGAGCCAACAACCAGCAGTGCTGGGCCCGCGGCCTGGACTGGACGCGGCCCAACCCCAGGGACTGCACGGGCTGGAGCTCAGCGCAGGGCGCCGCCAGCGTGATCAAGCTGGAGCTGTGGTGCGTGGGGCGGGGCAGGCTGCCAGGGAGGAGGGGGGCTGAGCAGGACAAAGGGTGCGGCATGGGCGGTGGTGTGGCTGAGGTGTCAGTCTGATGCCAGGGCTGTTGAGGTGCCCAACCCTAGTGAGCTGCACACGTGGTCAGTGGGGGGCTGTGCCAAGGCGAGGAGTGCCGCATGTCCTAGTGATGGCGCTCCTGCCCTCTCCCGGTTGCTGCTGCAGGCAGCATGGTGACAGCAGCCAGGGCGCCTGCCAGCTGCTGTGGTGGATGGCTCAGTGTGGCCTAGTGGCTAGCCCCTCAGGCGTGCCCCGCTCCCTGCCAGGCTGCACAGCGGCCGCCCCGAGCTACATTGACCTGGAGTGGATGCAGCGCCCAGAGCTGCCCACATGGTCATGCCGACCGGTCAACAGCACCCAGGACCTGCCGTCGCAGCTGGAGGCGCACATTGCCATAAGGCTGCCATTCCGGGTGAGGTTGACTGCCAGCAAGCAACCCTGCAGCAGGTGGTAGGCCAGCAAGACATGGAGGGAGGACAAGGGCAGAGGCAAGGGCAGCCTCAGAGCATTGCTTGCAGCAAGCCTCTTGCCCTTGTCGGTTGGGCATGGCTGCTGAAGGGTGGTGCTGCTGCATTGCCCTGGTGCCTCGTTACATCACAACGGTGGTGTCACCTTGTGGTGCAGGTGGCGTATGCGCTGCTGAGCCTGACCTCCAGCTGGCTGTTGCCCTGGGAGCTGGTCAGCCAGCCGCTGCTGGACATGCTGGCTCATGCAGACCCCCTCCATGCAGGCCAGTTGCACCTCAGGCAGTCCCGTCATGCGTGTATGGCCCATGCGTGCATGTGCACGGATAGTGTGCGGGCCAGGGGTTGTCGTGGGAGCGGGGGGAGCACAGCGGCAAAGGGGCATGGCTCCTGGCTGCCCACCTGGCAGCCTCATCATTTGGCGTGCTGACCGGCGTGCACTGCTCCATGTGTGGGCGCTCAATGCGTGTATATGTATGTGCTTGCCCCACCCGCAGAGTCAGCTCTCCTCCGCTGTCACAGCGTGGGCACACCCATCACCAACAGGGTGCTTGGGCGCCTGGCCGACATGGTGGCTGCTGAAGCGGGATGCCTCGCAAGCTCCTCGCTCACATCAGCAAGCCGGGCCGTCAACTGCAACCTTACCTACCATGTCCTCTACACACCCACTCGGTACGGCGCATGGCTGCCAGATGCCAAAAGCCGCTGCCGTAGCACGATGTGTGGCCATGGCATCCATGTGCAGTCCATGTGCGCAATTCATGCAAGCCATGCATGGCCATGCATCTTGGCGCACTATGTGGGATACCCCACATGCTTGCGCAGACGCTTGTTGTTGCCGCCTGAGCTGGAGCTGTCCAACCGTGTGCTGCGGGAGTATGGACAACATCGTGACCGCTTCATGCGAGTCAACTTTGGCAATGAAGCAGGCGAGCAGCTCATGCTGATCTCTACACGCAACAACGACCCAAGCCAGCTGGGCGACCCATGGGCTCAAGAGCTGCTGAAGCGGTAATTGGGGCAGGGGAGCCCGTGTGAGGAAGCTGTGTCTAGCTCTCATGCCTTGCCTAGCTCCCATCATGCCCACTCACCCTGCTTGCTTACTCACCCTGCTGCTTGTAGGATGGGTGGGGTCATGCTGGGCGGAGTCAAGTTGTTGGGCTTGCCCTATGAGCTCCTGGCCTTCAGTACCAACCAGCTGCGCAGTGCCTCAGCCTGGTTCCTCGCGCCTTTCCTCAGCAATTCTCTGGGCTTTGTCAACGCCCAGATAGTACGGACCAATGTGGGCGACTTTTCCGGATTCACAAACCGGGCCAAGTGAGTGGTGGGGTTGACCTGGGCACCCACACTGCTCCTCTTGCACTAGGTGCTAACCTAGTCCTAACTAACTGGTGGTAACTAGGTCCAACTAACTAACTGGTAGTAACTAGGTCTAACTAAATAACTGGTGGTAACTGGGTCCTCTGGCACTAGGAGCTTACCCTGAACCCCTAGCGACCTAGAGATTCTGAGCTGTGTTGTGTTGTGCTGTGTCATGTTTAGGCTGGCAGCCCGGTTGGGCCAAGCGTTCAGTTGCACTGTCCCTGTGCTGGAGTACACGGTGCCAAAGGACTGCTCGCATGAAGCCCATGCGTCTGGAAACGCCGACTCTAGCTTGCTGCCACTCGCTGTGCAGCAACAAATTGACATGGTAAGCCGGGAGGGCAAGGAAGACCACAACAGCCTGCCATGACACATGCCATGTTCTTTGCTTGCCACAACTTTGCACGGCACACCGTAGCATCACTTTGCACTAAGTGTCGTCAGCCCTTTGTTGCTTGGCTCGCCTCAGCGCACCAAGTTGGACCGTGCGCCCCCTCGCATGATGAACACGCCCCATGCCTTGGACCGGGTCATCATGGACTATTGGGGCCGTGTGCAATACACCATCACCGATGGCGTGGGCCGCATGGGCATGCAAGTCGCTGCTGACATCATGGCCGGTCTGGGGCGGAAGGGCGAGAGGCCCTTGGCAGTCCAGGTGTGCCGTCATGCAACTTTTCCACATGCTCATTTCTTGCGTGTAGCCCCGTGCCCCTCCCCCTCATGTGCAAGCGTAGTCACAAGCCATGTCACACACCTTGCCGTGTCACACACCTTGCCATGGCGGCCAGCTTGCCATGTTGTGACATGCACAGGTGTGCTACCAGGGGTGCGTCCCTCGTGCATGCCTTATTCCAGACACTGTATCGCGTCTATAGCGTTCTGCATTGTGTATATGGCGTCTGTATTGTGTTTGTGGCGACATGCGGCGTGACTGCAGTGCCGCTGATTGTGCCCCAGTCCCTTCTGGCGTGCTGTGTTGTGCTGCCCAGGTGCGGTACCAGGGGTGCAAGGGCATGCTGGTGCCATGGCCGGCGAACAGCCAGTTCTGTGACGGCCAGCGCGGGATGAATGAACAACTCATCCAAGTAAGGTAGCACGGGGCAAGGCGAGTCAGGTAGCCTGATGGGTCAGGTGGCCTAAAGGCGCAGTTTTGAAGCGTGTCATCTGCCGGCTAGCCGGGACGTCACACTGGGAGAGCAGCTTGGGTGCCTGCTGCCCAGGTGCGGCCTAGCATGGACAAGTTCGAGTCGCAACACACATCGGTGGAGGTGTGCCAGGTGGCGTCCTTCATACCCGGCTACCTCAACCGCCAGATCATCATGCTGCTGCTGGCCCTGGGCAAGAGCACTGCCGGCTACGATGAGGTACCAACCCTCCATGCTGCCCGCCCGTTTGCCCTTCCACCCGCCCGCTTGCATGTTGATCTGCCGCCTTCGCTCCCCCTCAACGCTCATCAGGACACCTCTTGGCGTGCTGTCCCAAACGAGGTTCGTGAGGCTCGGCTGCGATCTGCCGGGTGCTCGCAGATCTTCATGACCCGGGCTGAGGAGATGATCGCTGATCTAGACGCCATGCTGGTGAACCGAGTGGCAGCGTCGGACATGCTGCGCTCGCTGAGCTGCCTAGGGGACCACCTCGCGCGCGTGATGCAGGCTGCGCTGCTGGCAGGCCTTGACACGCGCGAGCCCCTCCTCCAACGCCTCCTCAGTGTGAGAAACAAGGGGCTGAGGATAGGGCCGTCGCAGTATGAGTGGCACATGGTTGTGGCATGGAAGCAGAAGGAAGTGCAAGGAGGCATGGAAGCAGAAGGAAGTGCAAGGAGGCATGGAAGCAGAAGGAAGTGCAAGGAGGCATGGAAGCAGAAGGAAGTGCAAGGAGGCATGGAAGCAGAAGGAAGTGCAAGGAGGCATGGAAGCAGAAGGAAGTGCAAGGAGGCATGGAAACAGAAGGAAGTGCAAGGAGGCATGGAAGCAGAAGGAAGTGCAAGGAGGCATGGAAGCAGAAGGAAGTGCAAGGAGGCATGGAAGCAGAAGGAAGTGCAAGGAGGCATGGAAGCAGAAGGAAGTGCAAGGAGGCATGGAAGCAGAAGGAAGTGCAAGGAGGCATGGAAGCAGAAGGAAGTGCAAGGAGGCATGGAAGCAGAAGGAAGTGCAAGGAGGCATGGAAGCAGAAGGAAGTGCAAGGAGGCATGGAAGCAGAAGGAAGTGCAAGGAGGCATGGAAGCAGGAGGAAGTGCAAGGAGGCATGGAAGCAGAAGGAAGTGCAAGGAGGCATGGAAGCAGAAGGAAGTGCAAGGAGGCATGGAAGCAGAAGGAAGTGCAAGGAGGCATGGAAGCAGGAGGAAGTGGAAGGAGGCATGGAAGCAGGAGGAAGTGGAAGGAGGCTGAGCACCCATCCACTTGCGCGATTGCTCCGTGCCGTTGCAGCACGTGCGCCTCCACTCCCTCCAGATGCTGCGCGCCAAGCACCGCATTAAGCTGCCCAACTCCGCCTTCCTGTTCGGCGTCATCGATGAGACCGGGGTGCTGCGTGAAAACGAGGTGGGCCGGTGGCAGTGGGCGAGGTGATTGCAATGGAGTCATGCTGATGTCATGCGCATGCTCAGCCAGACCAGCCTTGTCGAGGCTGTGCCGCTGTGACCTGCTGGGACCATCCAGGTGTTTGTCCAAGTGCAACGGCCGGGCGAGGAGGCGTCTGTGCTGGAAGGCCAGTGGTGAGGCTGCACTGCACCTCAACTGCACCTCGACTGCACCTCGACTGCACCTCGACTGCACCTCCACTGCACCTCCACTGCACCTCCACTGCACCTCCACTGCACCTTCACTGCACCTCGACTGCAGCTAGACTGCACCTCGACTGCAGCTAGACTGCAGCTAGACTGCACCTCGACTGCACCCTGCTTCACAAGGTCCACCCCAAGGTCTACCCTCCGCATCGCACCGTGGGAGGTGGTGGGTTCAGGGCTCATGGACTGTGTCGTCTCTGCAGGGTGCTGATCACCAAGAACCCCTGCCTGCACCCTGGAGACATCCGTGTGCTGCGCGGTGCCCGGTGCCCACAACTGATGCACCTTGTCAACGTGGTGGTGTTCCCAATGAACGTGGAGAGGTGGGTGGGTGGATGGCACACAGGCTGGGATGGCGCACACGCTGCACTGATAGCCTCTAGACAGGCCCATGGGACAATGCAGCCTGCCTTGCCTTGCCTTGTCAAACCTTTGCAGACCGCACGCCAACACCATCGCTGGCAGTGACCTAGACGGCGACCAATACTTCTGCTGCTGGGACACCCCGGTCAGTGGCTTTGGATGGTCGCTCTGTGCCCTGAAGCCCAGCCATAGCATGGTGGCGTGCTTGCTTGGCTTGCAGGTTGTGCCTTTGGATCGATGGGGCAACCCAGTGCAGTATGCCTCAGCAGCCTATGACAGCGCGCCGGCACAAGTGGTGAGCTGGTACAGGAGGTTTCACCGCATGGCAGCCAGGGTTGCAGCACTGGGCTGACTTCCGCCTTGCTTGCACTTGGTCGCATGCAGACACCTGGTCTGATGCAGGATCCAGTCAAGCACCTGACTGATCTCTTTAAGGAGTTCCAGGTGGGCAACTCACCCCCTTGCTCCCTGGAGGCCTCAACACCCTTATAGCCTTGTTCCCTTATAGCCTTGCTCCCTGGAGGCCTCAACACCCTGTAGCCACTGGCAAGCTGACATGTACTACTTCGTCCCTACCACATGCCCGGGGCATGATGCCCCAGCGGTCTCCAACGCGCTGTCCGTCCCAACCACATGCTGACCAAAGTCTCACATGCTGATAAAGTCTCACCAAAGTGCCCATGTTGTTCCAGGTCAACAACAACTTGGGCATCATCGCTAATGCATGGGTAGCCTGGGCTGATGATTATGGGGCGGAAGATGTACGTTGCCTGGGGCTGAGTTCCATGCACAGCATGGCGGTCGACTACGCGAAGACGGGCGTGCCGGCATGCTTGGTGGACTGCGCACTCCCTAGCGTGAGTCTCACAGGGCAACTACTGGTGCTGATGCTCATGCTCGAACCTGTCCATGCCCAATGCATGCCCAAGCAATGCCCCGTCCATGCCCAAGCGATGCCAGAACAATGCGACATGATGTGTTGCCTGACACCTGGGGGTGCGGCTGCAGAAATACCCACACTTCATGGAGAATCCACGCAAGCCGTCCTACCCCTCAAAAAACGTCCTGGGGAGGGTGTACGAGAGGGCCTGCCAGGAGGGTCAGAAGGTTGTGCCCGTGCTAGGCAAGATTCCGACGGAGCCGGATCCCCGGCTGGTGCTGACGGGGCATCCTGGCTGGGAGCAGGAGCTGGAGTGGGCGGTGACGCTGTGCAAGGAGTACAACATCGAGCTCATCAAGTGAGTTGCGCGAGGGCGCTTGAACAGGGGAGGTGGGAGGGGAGAGGAAGGGTTCAAGGCAGGAAGCGATGATGACCCTGTGAAGGCACGAAGCAATCATGACCCTGTAAGCAGGCCGGGGAAGAAGGCACACTGGGCAATTGAGCATGTTGGTGCGCTGGTGGCATGTGCGACGCAGGCTGCTGAACAAGTACGGTTGCGTGGTCGAGGAGGAGTTGCTAACGGGCTGGGTGCTGGACACCATCGGCACGCACAAGCAGAAGAGGATGGACCTCAGGCAACAGGTGAGCTCTTGCCGAGGCAGTGGGTGCTTTGAATGAGCAAGGGTGGCGTCATGGCTCTTCCCACAGGTAGCAGCAGGTGAGCCCAATTAAGCAGGGGCAGGCCTGGGGGTCGACTGCTCCAATCTTGCTTCCCACCCACCCACACTGCCCACGGCTGCCCATCCCTGCTCCCCCTCAACAAGCTGCTCCACACCTCACTGCGCCGCTGCCTGCCTGTGCATGCAGTTGCTGTTGGAGGTGGGTGTGGTGCGTCGCCGCTTCCTCCATGTCTTCCACAAGCTACCAGCGCCCGGCAGCAGCCAAGCCCGGACATGGCCGTCCCTCACCACCGCCAATGCCACCACCATGGTTTCATACGACATCCTAGAGGACGCAGCCCGCGAGGCCGTGACTCAGGGCCCCGGCCACCACCCCACGGGCGGCGCCAGCACCGAGAGAACCCTCTCGGCCCTGGCCCGCGAGGAGGCAGCAGAGCAGGGGCAGCCCGTCACCGAGCAGGCACAGTCACGCCGGCAGCGACGCCGTGCTGCTTGGCTGGCTGCCTCCCTTCCTGGAGTAGCCCAGCCCGTGAACCGTGGCCAAGTGGTGCGTGCGTCAGCTTGGTATTGTGCTGCGTATGATCCGCAGTACCACCCCGCCGCAGCGGTCGCGGAGCGCCAGGCAGCCAGCCGTCTGGCCTCCAGCCCACCTGTGTACAGTGAATACAAGGACGACGAGGACGACGAGGCTGCCGCTCCGACGCAAGGCCTCCCCTCCACCTTGGCTGCCGCCAACCCCACCGGCTTCCGCCTGCTTAGCTTTGGCTGGCTGGCCATGGACGTGTTGCTGAAGGGGCTAGTGCAGGCGGGTGAGCTGCGAGTGCCAGCAGCAGACAGCAACCCCCAACCCCCGGCCACTACAAGCAAGGCACCCAGGCGGCCACGGCCAACACAGCCAGCTGCCAGCATGGCACAGCCGGTGTCTGTTGCGCAGCAGCTTGGAGGCAGCACTGCAGCATTGTTTGGCGGTGGGGATGAGGCCCAGCTGGCAAGAGCACTGCAGGACGTGTTTGCTCGCATGAACAACTGGAACATCCGCTAGCTGACTTGTTTGGTGGCCCTCCCATGGTGATGGCCCAGCTGCATGGGCTCCCTCTCCCAACCACCTCCCTCGCCAACCACCTCCCTCTCCAGTCACCTAGGATCCACCACCTCCCCTTGACCCAGCCGCAGCAACCTCCGCTGCTTGGCCACCTGATCCCGTATGGCATCAGTAGGCATCACCCCATCCGCACCCTGTAGCCAGGTGACCTCTTTCCTGAGCACACTCCGCTCTACCCAGCTGTGCTCATGCTTAGTCCAGGCTGGACTGCCCCTCAAGGGCAGCCCAAAGCGGCGCTGGTGCTCGTGTGAGCCAGCAATGACCCTGGCTCGAGCCAGAGCCACCGCTTGCTGAAGCCTGCGGGGGAGCAGCTAGGTGAGGGTGTTGGCAAAGCTGGTCTCCAGCTTTTTGCCCACGTCGTCCACAGTGTTGGTGTCGTGCTGATAGCGGGCTTGTGCAATAACTCTCACTCTTGCGAAGAACATAACGAATATTTGTGCTTACATCAGGTCACCCCTCCCATTGAACCACCACGTAAGGGACATTTGACTTTGCGGCGTGCCTGGTGACAGTTGAGTCGTCGCGCTTGCGCCTGCGCGCCCGAGCTGCTGGCACCCACGGTAGCAGTACCTTCAGCTGTACCTATAGCTTCACATGTGCCTCATTCATTGTCCCCACTCCCAGCCCCACCCCCGGCCCCTGCCCTTCGCCCTGCCCCTCCCTCTTGTTACCTGGGTTGCATGATGTGCTGCAGTGCAAACTCCAGGCTATACGCCAAGCTGTACCTCAACATCTTGCAGTATTGACAGCTGCAGCATCACCTTGCTATCAGGCTGTGACTGCAGAAGGCGCAACAATGCGTATACTTGCTGTATCTGATGGAGAACTGCAACAACAATTGACCTGCTAGCCTGTGCCTCGCTGCAAGGCCTGCAGCCAAAGGACCAAAGGTCAGGCTAGGGCTATAGCCAGAGCAAGGCAGGCCTAGTGCAGGGCAGGCTGCAAGCTTGCTTGCCTTGTCAGCCCATCATCCAGCAGGGCACTCACATGATGGGCTGCTGCTCCTCAGCAGGTGAGGTCAGTGGGTTGGTGGCAGGCCTAGTGAGGATGGAGAGCCTTGGCAGGTGCAGCAGTGCCGCCAGGGCCGGGTGGTGCTGGCTGGACCCCTGCAGCTGGGACTGTGATGGGTGCGAGGGTGGTTGGTCTGAGAGATGGTGGTGGGCTGGTCCAGGCTGTGCAGCTGCTTGCGTGGGTGTGGAGCAGAGACCGGGCATGGGCTGGAGCTGGCTGGCTGGCTCCTGCCCCCGCAGCCGCTGGCCCACGGCAAGCGCAGCCGCAGCAGCCTGAGCGCAAGTCCTGTGGGCCAGTGGAATCAGCTGCAGGTTGCCGCATGCCGTGATGACTTTAGACATCTTGGCTGTGACCTGGTCGATGGCTTGTAGAGTCTGTCCGGAGCGATACGAGGCTGCCTCCCCCTCCGCATGGATTTCCACCCAGCCAGTGCTGCCAGCTGGGGCAAACTTCACACAACACGCACAGCGGGCAGCATGGCCCCCTTCCATTTGTAGGGGTGGGATGTGGAGGACAAACCCATGCCTCCAGGCATGGGCACACGCTAACTTTTGAAACCCCTCTTGGGACAACTCAGGATGAGTTGAGGACTTGGCAGGGGGTCCACAGCTAAGTTCCCTAGCCAGTGACGTAGGGCTGGAGAGTTCGATTCAGTTCGATGGTCGTCAGATTGGCATCAGCAGAGTGGGCAGCATGGAGGAGGGTTAGCCCACCTCTTGGAGCCTAACCAACAAGGGATCGATGCAGTTTCCACTGCTGGCTCATGCCGTGGTCTCCTCCTAGTTCCAGAGCCCCTGAGCCAGCGCATGTTGGTCACGATGTTGGACATGGGGTCGGGCTCCTCGCACACCGTGCACTATCCATCGCATCGAACAGGGACTCATTGCTACTGGGTCAACGTACATCAAGCCCGCAGGGTCGGCAAGGTCGGATACCCGGCAAGAAGCCCAATCGGCTCAGTGCGTGCCTCAGCGCAGCCGCACTCCGGCGCTTCAATCCGCGTGTGAATCCGTTCAGAAATGAGTCCGGAAAAGCCGTTGTCCCTTATTGTTTAGGGGGGGGGTGGTTCAATGGGAGGGGTGACCATCAACAGGTCAATCATTGTCCCAGTGTTCCTTCAGAAAGGCAGCGTCTGCCGTCACGCCAGAGTCCACATCAGCATCGCGTTGTGCCATCTGTTGTGGCTGTACTTCTCAACATCCACAGTGTGGATTGTACACCAAGGTGCTAGTCAACAAGTCCCTAGTGGGGCCTACCCTGCTGTACGAAGCCGCTGAGGCGTGATCTCTGTTCCCGCAACATATGCAACACCAGCTTTTCAAAAGGCTGTGCAAGCAGACCAGACCAGCAGCGTATGAAAGCCAGGACATTGCAAGGCTTGTACTACGAGATCAAGGCTGGCGGTTTATGCACACTGTAGGGCAGATAGGCCGCGAAGCTGCAAGCTCACCATGCCTAAAAAGTGCATCATGACGGTTCAACGCCAGCAAGCTCCGAGAGTCTCGTCAATTGGACTCACAAACTCAGCAGCTTACGTTCGCCTCTCTGCGCTATGAGCAAGCAGAGAAGCAAAACGGTGGTGCGGCCGCACTTTACGTTTGCGTCTCTGCACGGCCTTAGTTTGGTGGACCGCAGTCTCATCAACGAGGAGCCAGTCGGCGTCCCACTATTAGACTTTTCGCTGCTGGGGGATTGCAAGGAGTTACTGGCAAACTTGCATCATCTTGAACCAGCACACCTAACGCAGCCAGCACAGCCAGCACAGCCTGCACAAGCAGCACATCCAAGTGAAGCTGCTAGCCAGCTTAGAGCCAGACATGCCAGCTCAGCAGTGTCGACACATCAGCCTCCCTGGCTATTTAACTCACACACCCCAGCATCCCAGCATCCCAAGAAATGCAACAATGTGCTTCTTCACACGCCCGGTCCAGTAAGTGCCCCGCATACATGATCAGCGTAGGCTAGGGCCACGTCATTACCCTATACTGGGAGGCGGCAGCTAGATCACCACTCCTTGGCATGCTTGCGTGGGCATGCTTTCATTAGCGTAGGCCAGACTCCCCCTCAGAACCCCCCGCAGGGCCCCCACCGCTTGCTGCGCACCTGCCGTGGCCACAAACACCCTAAGCTGAGCCCAGCCCCTTGACCCCCCTGGGTTCTGCTTGATGAGCCGAATAACCCCCCCTGGTGCGCAGCCTGATGAGGCGGGTGGCTTCAGCTGCGTGGAGCTGACTAATGGCCTGACCCGCATCTACCGCCCTAGAGGGGGGGAAGGCTGGGAGGTGAGGGTGCGGGGGGCCTGCTGCCGCTGCTGCTGCTCACCGCTTGTGACATGTGCCCCTGCTGCCGCACCCTCATCAGACACACAATATCCTTCAACTGCCATGTATCAGACATTGTCCCCCTTGCCACTGCTGTCACATGCTGCTGCTGTGGACTGCAGGGCTGGGATATGGTGGAGTCCCTGCAAACCCACAGAGGCCGCCTGGTCAACCTGGTGAAAAACTACATCCTGCCCCAGGTCAGAACACAGGCAGAATACTTGTGTTTACATCAGGCAGCAGGCAAACCAGGCCAACAAAACTCATTCAACAAGGAACAACATGTTGGCCTGTGGGTAAGCTCACTGCGCTACAATCATATTGAAGCATCCTCGGTCGCACCCTTGATGACTGCCAACCCCACGAAGATGGCACTTTCCCGGGACAGACCACTGGGCTCCTCATCAAAACTAACAGCTTTAATGCTTGAAGGCTGACAGCCTGGCAACTCAAACCAATCCTACCCAGCCCTAGAGGTTGCCAGGGCTCTTGGGCTGGGGTCCTGAGAGCACTGACGCGCTCTGTGGACACGGAATTTAATTTATCGCCCCGATGTGTCCGGCGATACCTGCGGGCACATTGGGCACGGGCACATTGGGACATTACGTGGAGTGCGGGAATTTGTGCGTTGTGCGCTGTGTGCTATGTGCGGGGCAACCATGGCAACTTGTGCTATGCGGGCTATGTGTGGGACTTGCTTACCTGTGTGCGTTGTGCGCCGTGTGCTATGTGCGGGACAATGGCATATGCGGGGCAACAAGGGCAAATCCTAATCGTGTTGCAATGGTACATGCGGGGCAACAAGGGCAAGGTGTGCGGGCTATGTGCGGGGCAACAAGGGCAAGGGGCTTACCTTTCAGAGAGGTGCCGTGTGTACGTGCCGTGTGTCAGGATTAATGCGCGGTCACGACTTGGCGCGTCGATCTGCGGACACAAGCACAAGCATAGGGCAATAGTTAGTAAGTACGTAACGGGGCTGCTTTATTGCGGGGCTGCTGGACTGCGGTGCTAGTGCTGGTGCGGTGCTGGTGTTGCTGGTGCTGTGGCGGAGCACACCTTCAATGGGCTCCTTCCGCATCGCATAAGCGATGGTTCCAGCGTGGCCCACACCGGGGCTGACTGCTTGGGGTCCGCGCGGTAATCGGCGCAGGCACGTATGCCTGCGCCAAGTAAGATGGCAATCTGCGGCAAACGGAGCTTTTATACTGTCCGCTGTCACACTGTGCGCGTGTCCGTCCTTTGACAGCCGTTGCATTTGTGGGAGCCTAGTCTGCTAGCAGCCCTACCTGGCTGCCTGGCTGCTTAGGTAGGCTCCTGGCCCGCACAGCTTGCTAGCAGCCCTACCTGGCTGCCTGGCTGCCTGGCTGTGACAGCCAGGAGCAGGGCCGCTGCAGCATGAGCTCAGCCTGGCTGCCTTGAGGGGTGGGGCTCCCAACACCACAGCCCTCATCATTGCGTTTGCACCAGCCCTCATCATCATCAGCCCTCATCATCATCAGCCCTCATCATCATCAGCCCTCATCATCATCAGCCCTCATCATCATCAGCCCGCCATCAGCCCTCATCATCATCAGCCCGCAGCAGGCAAACCAGACCAGACCAGACCAGATCAGGCCTTCAGATCAGATCAAGCAGATCAGATCAGCCCCTTTAAGGGCTTGGGCTTGGGCACTTTGAGTTTAGGCTGTTTGGGCGCAGCTGCGCCCTTGCGCTTCTTGCCCTTCATTGTGCTTTGTAGTAGACAGCACTTCGCGACTCTCTCGATTCTAGCGACTCTCACTCTTGCAAATGACATAACGAATACTTGTGTTTACATCAGCTGTTCAAGCACTGTCCCAGTTTTCCTCTGCCAAATCACTGTCAGCAGCAGCATTCAGGTTACCACACAGCCAGCAGCAGCTATGCTGCGCTATGCCACCACCTACGGACTATACTGCACACCCGCAAATGCCATAATATACCTGGGTTCAGTTTGTATCATAAGTACCGTAATCTCCCTTTCAATTCCCGAGGCCTCGGAAACTATAATAAAAGTATTACCGTACTATCTATTTCGATTCGCGAGGCCCCGAAAACTAAAATTAAATACTCTTTCCCGACTCAAAAAAAACATTGTTTACTTTTTCCCGATGCAAAGTTACCGTACTCTCCCTTTTGATTCCCTATCCCGAATCGTTTTTTGTCCTTCGGGAAACCGGGAATGATTAAACAATGTATTTCTCTGGTCTTTCGGGAAGTAGTCAAACAATTATTTGACCTTGACGAAAGTGCCAGCAATGGACCAGTTTGTGGTCCGGGGCATCAGTGCCGCCGACGCAGCTGATAATCTGCACCGTGAGCTCCTTATGCACGATGAACAACGCTTCCAAGTGTCTCTTGATCGTCAAGCGGCAATGATTGAGAAGCGACTACCTGGGACCACCAACTTTGGGCCTTCTCCACGCCTCAATCTTGCCGCATCGCCCAACACACCTCCTGCTCTCGCACGCACCGGCAAGGCGTATGAGAACTGGTAGCAAACTGCTAGGATTCAGCCCACCCTGGGCTGGGCCAGAGGGAGGCGGGCCAGGCTGGGGCAAAGGCTAGTGCGGCGGGCCAGGCCGGGGTGGCAATAAGGGTGGCTGCTATGCATATATGCATATGGCTGGGGCATGCCCAGGGCAAGGTCGAGGGAGGTGGGCCAGGCTGGGGCAAAGGCTGAGGTGACTCACAGGACAGGCAAGGGTGGTATCCAGGCTGGCAACCATGTCAAGGGGGGAGGTGACTGGTCATACACGGTCAGCCGGCCAAGGCGGGGTGCTTTGGCCAAGGCAACAGAATGGGTGGCGGCAAGTCTGAATGCTCCAAGGCAGATGATAAGATATGCCGCCACTGCCAGCAGTGGCAGGAGGACCACGACTGTATTAGCGAGGTTCAGTGCCCCATGTGACATGGTCAGGTGATAAGGCCACTAGAAGAGAGGCCACGACAGTAGACTATGTGGATCATATGATTTTGATGCGAGATTAATGGAGTGGGAGGCTTGATTATTTCTATGCACGAAGACGTTCTTAAAACTAACTTTAGACGTACTTTGGCCATCGGGGAATTTGAAACAATGAAAAATATGGCTCGGGAATAATATTTTAATTATAGTTTCCGAGGCCTCGGGAATCAAAAGGGATAGTACGGTAGCAGCAAAACACAGTTTTGAGGATGTGGATGTGCTTATAAATATTCTAGACAGCCATCCCTTGCATAACACGTCAATCCGCCATGGTTTAAACACTTCTTGCACAGGTCACCATGTCAAGCTTCCCGGTCACCAAGTTTAAGCCATTATGCAAGGGTAGTGTCACCCGTGCACCAAGTTACCAAGTCTTGACTGTGCACTAGATATGGCACTGAACCTCCCCAATGAAGTCATGGTGCTCCTGTGGCTGCTTGCAGTGCCGGCATATCTCTGCATCTTCCTCTGAACACTCAAACTTGCGTGCCCTTGCAGTCACCCATGCTGTAGCTTTGGCCAAGGCAAATACCCCAGTAGCTGACTTGGTGCGGCCAGCCACCCGAGCTGCTGCCCCGGTTTGGCCAGCCACCCCAGATGCTGACCTGGTGCTGCCAGCCACCCCGGCTGCTGCCCTGGCCTTGCCAACCACCCCAACAGCTGACTTCTTGCAGCCCGCCACCCCGGCTGCTTACTTGCTACCTACCCACCCCTCGCTGCTGGCACTGCCATCATCGTTGCTGCCGTCGTCGCCGCTGTTGTTGCCGGCGCTGCTTGTGTTAGCGCTGCTGCTGTTGGCGCTGCTGCTGGTGGTGTACACCAACCGTGCCTGCTTGTGTGTGGGAGTGGGCGTGGCTTGTCCTGTTGGGGCTGGCTTAGGCTTGTTCTTGACGCGGCTGGGTCGCGGGCTAGCCCGAGCCCAATGTTAAGATCGAGAGCCCTTCGATGGAGCATTTCATCATGTTGGTCAACCTGGCGTAGCAAATTCTCAGCTGCGCCAACGGCACTGATGCCACGGACGTGTTTGATCACTTCGCGATTTTGTAAAAATTCACATTGTTTACTCGTTCGCGACTTCGCGAGGCTAAAAAAACAATTCGCGGACGCGAATCGAAAGAGAGAGTACGGTATTCCTGAGCCACATTTTTCATTGTTTCAAGTTCCCCGATGGCCAAAGTACGTCTAAAGTTAGCTTTGAGAACGTTTTCGTGCATAGAAATAATCAAGCCTCCCACCCCATTAATCTCGCATCAAAATCATATGATTCACTTTGTCAACTATTGTGGTCTCTCTTCTAGTGGCCTTAGTACCTGACCACGTCACATGGGGTACTGAACCTCGCTCTTAAAGCCATGGTCCTCCTGCAGCTGCTGGCAGTGGCGGCATATCTCATCATCTTCCTCGGAGCATTCAAACTTGCAAGCACCTTGGCCGCCTTGGCCGGCTGCCCGTGTATGACCGGCCGCCTCCCCCCTCGCCATGGTTGCCAGCCTGGTTGCCACCCTTGCGTGTCCTGTGACCCCAGCCTGTACCCCAGCCTGGCCCACCTCCCTCGACCTTGCCCGGGGCAAAGCAGCCTCCCTGCTTGCCGACCAGGCCTGGCCCGCCGCCCCAGCCTTTGCCCCCGCCTGACCCACCTCCCCCTTGCAGGATGGGCTGAATCTTAGCATGATGCCACCAGTTCTCATGCGCCTTGGCGGTGCGTGCGAGAGCAGGAGGTGTGCTGGGCGATGCGGCAGGGTTGCGGCTTGGAGAAGGCCCAAAGTTCGACAGCTTGTGAGGTCTCCCAGGTAGTCGTTACATTAGAGTAAAATTTCTCAGCTCCGAGACCTCGCGCTCCGAAGAGGTTGCGATGCTCGCCACAACTATGCGTGCGTGGCTGTAGGATGCCGGAGACAGCGTGGCTTCCGCGGAGTTTTACTGTAATTTCACTGAGAAAGTGCAGGGGCCGTCGACAAAGCTAGTCGCAGACGCTTTGCTGCTGCGCGCTTATCTTGTACACTTATCTTGTGCACTAGCCTGGAACCAACCCGTGATGTAAAGGGATACTGTATAATGTCTCGGCCCGCGCTGTCACGTTCAAATAACAACCTCGGCCTCGTCTCAAGCCGCGTAACCGACTCGGCTTTACTGCATCTTTCGACGAGGTCTCGGTCGTTATTTTCTTGTAACAGGTTGGCCTCCAACATTACACTATACATACTTCATATGCTTATTATATTCATGTGTGTACAATAAAATACAATGATCTTCGGTGGTGGCACTGATGCTGAGCGTGCTGATGTCTACTCCTCTGCCAATCGGCCCTCTTTGCCTGCCTTGCGCCCCGCCTCCCCTGCCCTGCTCTCCTGCACCATAGCTGCACCATGATGGCACTGATGAGACAATGCTGATGCCCACACCTCTGGCCACTGGCCCACTTCCTGCAGGGCTACCCTGAGAGCGTGGCACCTCAATATGGGGAGTACATGGCTTGGAGGGGCGTGCAGTACTTCTTCGGCGGCGCCATCAGCGTGTGGGTCCTGGCTCAGATCTATCACACAGCAGCAGCAGCAGGACAGAAGCAGCAGCAGCAGCACCTATGCCCTGCAGTAGCAGCAGCAGCAAGAGTGGCAGTGGTGCAAGCCAGAGCAGCGACCAGTGACAGTGTCGCCACCACTGGCAGTCAAGTGGCAGAGCTAACGGCAACAGCAGCAAGGGCAGCGGCAGCGGAGGGCCTGTCCGCAGTGCCTCCAGTAGAGCAGCAGCAGCAGCGCTTAAGTGAGGTGAGGGGCGGAGGTGAGGGGCGGAAGTGAGGGGTGGTGTGTTGCTGGGCGCAGGTACACCACCAAGAGCCTGCTGGGGGCGCTGGGGGTGGCGGGCCGCTTCTCAGGGGAGGCCTCTGCCGCCATCAACTGGGTCATCAAGGTGAGTAGGGGAGGGGAGGGGGAAGGGGAGGGGGAAGGGGAAGGGGAGGAGCCCTGTTTTGGCAACGGTACTGCAGGCCCATGAGGTACAAGCAACTCTCAAGCGGTACAAGCGACTCACGAGGTTACTGGCTAAGTGACTATGTGTCAATGGAGGAACACCATGGCCAATGGAGGAACACACTTGTGCCCAACAGCCCACTCCCTGCTGCACCCTCCTCCTGCCTCCCTGCCTCCCTGCCCCCTGCACCCTCCTCCTGCCTGGTCTTGTGCAGTCGTGTGCCACCATGAGCATGCGCTGCCAAACGACCAGCTCACCTGGCGATGACCCCCCTCCCCTTGTTTGGCTGCAGGACGGCGCAGGTCGGCTGGGCCGCCTGCTGTTTGCCCGCTGGGGCCGTGAGCTGGACTGCGAGCTGAAGCAGTTTAGGCTGGCAGGTGGGCCTTGCCTAGGCCTGTCTAAACTGGTGGGCCTTGCCTAGGCCTGGGCCTCACTGTGGCCCCACTCGCTGTGGCCCCACAACAGCCTGCCTGAGCAGCACCCGCCTCCACCCAGCGGCAGGATCAAGTTGAGCATGCAGAGGTCACTGACTCAGCTTGTGGGCTGGGTGGGAGGGAGAGGTGCAAGGGCATGGCCCGAGGCTACGTTCCTCCCATAATGTACGCCTGACGGCGAGGGCGCAGTCTTCCTTCCTTTCTTTCACCTTGTGCGCAGCGCAGGCAGGACCCGGACCCAGGTCGCACAGCCTGGCTGCATGCATGCAAGGGGTGGGCTCCGCAGCCTAGCTAGGTCTGGCTGGAAAGGGGCACTGGCTGTGGGAGCCTAGTCTGCTAGCAGCCCTACCTGGCTGCCTGGCTGCCTGGCTGCTTAGATAGGCTCCTGGCCCGCACAGCCTGCTAGCAGCCCTACCTGGCTGCCTGGCTGTCTGGCTGTGAGAGCCAGGAGCAGGGCCGCTGCAGCATGAGCTCAGCCTGGCTGCCTTGAGGGGTGGGGCTCCCAACACCACAGCCCTCATCATTGCGTTTGCACCAGCCCTCATCATCATCAGCCCTCATCATCATCAGCCCTCATCATCATCAGCCCTCATCATCATCAGCCCTCATCATCATCAGCCCTCATCATCGACAGCCCTCCTCATCATCAGCCCTCCTCGTCAGCCCTCATCATTGCGTTTGCACCAGGGTTTTACAACATCACCACAACAGCGTGTTTGTGCCATGGTCATACCTACTGTGAACTGCAGGCAGGAAGGTCGCAGGCCGCACAGCCTGGCTGCATGCAAGGGGTGGGCTCACGGCACAGCCCTCCCAGCACCCCGCATGACTAGCCAGCATACACACCGCCAGCAAGGCCTTTGTCTATTGTTCATATGTTTCATATGTTTCAATTATGCACGCTTAGGTGGCTGCCCTGCTATGTCCTGTCTGCCGACTTGACCACCTCACTACCCTTGGCATGGCACAATTGAGAGGTCGAAGGATCGAATCCAGAGGTTGCAATGATGTTCTGGTAGGATCGTTTCTGCACCCTGTGCGGGAGTCCTTCCTAGATGCTCGCTGTTGCAAACTCGAGTAATCCTCATTACTTTCTTTCTTTCCCTACCGGTAGCACGCAGCATGATCGATGCAGCCCACACTGGCGCCCACAGGCTTTGGCTCAAAGCATAGCCCAGCTAGCCCAGCATTCTGGGTAGCCTGAGGGAACAGGTGGTCGGCTGGTGGATGCGCTAGAGTGTAGCATGCTCGTGATCTGGTGTGACCTGGTGTGACCTGATGTAACCTGGTGTGACCTGATGTGATCTGGTGTGGTCTGGTGTGGTGGCAGGTGATCTGCTAATGGAGGGCGGTGCCGCCTTGGAGCTGGCGACAATCGTGGCTCCTCGGGTGGGTGATGATGTCATGTGCAGTCAGGGGGGGTGGTGTGAGGAGTGAGGGGGCATGGAGTGAGGGGGGGTAGGGGCAGGAGTAGCATGAGGGTGCCTCCATGCCTCGCTCTTGTCACCCCAATGCCAGACCCACACTGCCCACCAGCGTTTTTATTCTCGTGCTATATATAGCGATCGCTATAAAATGCCATATCCCAGGGGTCGTTTTGCGCTTTGAAATGGTCGCTTGGCGAGCTGCACTACCTCGCACTGCGCTACAAAGAGGGACCTTTAACCTGCGATTTTGCGGGTTTCAGCGTAGTTTTTGCTAATGTTTTCCCCTGAGCGATGTTTTGAAGTAAGGTGTTGGAGCAAGGTATGCTAGGTTCAGCCAGCCCATTAGGGGTTGAGCTAATTGTATCTCAAGTGTGACTTCTGTTGTAGGCTCCGCTGAGTGGCTTAGTGCTTTACTGTGTTTGTCCGGTGAAGCGCTGCCTCTTAGCGAGGGCCTCTTTCTCCTTTAGGTTATAGGCCCACGGCACGGGTGCCGATGGTAAAGTCAGAGGCAGACGTCAGCGCTCCAGCCGAGCAGTTACAGATGGCAGTCGTTACGCCACAGCCGTTGCCCCTGAATGACACCACGTCGTTTGTCGAGTGGCGACATGGGGCGATGGGTCAGTTGAGGCTGGCCGGGCTGGCTGGAAAGCCATGGTCGGCGAGGACATACGTATGCGGGGCTGTTGTGCAACTGCAAGTTGCACTACTTGCGACTTGAAGTGGCAGCCGAGACAGCAGCTGCAGCCTGGAAAGCCCTGCTGGCAGACCAGCAGCCGGACAGCTATCAGCTGTGGGAGCAGCTCAACAGCTTGCAGATGCAGCCAGGCGAGACTACGGGGTAGGTGCACAACAGGCTGTTAGAGATTGTGTGGCAGCTGTCAGCGGTGAAGGAGCAAATCAGCGAGCCCCAGCAGGTCATGGAGGTGAGGTCAGGTATGGACCTATGCCATGTCACTTTGAGCTGTAGATCATGCATCAGGGCGAAACGCAATTAAAGACACTGCTGCCCACTACCCGGGCGGTCCTGCCAAGCTGCTTTTGCTGCTGCCCCTGTTGCTGTTGCTGCTGTCCCCCAAGGCATTCCTGCCCCTGGCCTGCACTGCCAACCTGGCCAAGAACCTGGCAGCTGTGGCTGCCTCCTCCACCCGAGCACCCATCTACCGCACCTTTGCCTTGCAAGTGAGTCAGAGGAGGCGTCCAGAGGGCTGCGGAGGCCCAGGAGGGGGAGGAGGGTAGGGTAGGGGTGGGGTAGGGTAGGTGCCTGGCTGAGTGCATTGGGGAGGGGTGAGGGGACTGTGCAGGGACTGTGAAGGGAGCGACACTGTTAGCTGCCTGCAGCGTCAGAGCAGGAGAAGCGTCTGGGGTGCTGCAAAAGCCACTTGCTGGCCTGGCCCTGAACACATTGGTGGGGTGGGGTGGGTGCACGCTGTATGCGTCGGTCGGAGGGACGGTGCAGTTGAAGAGAGGCCATTGCAAGTGCTACGGCTAGCCGCCTGCAGCGCAAGAGGGTTGAAGAGCAGGCTGGGGCCTTGGTGCATCAGCCGCTGGCCCTGGTGCCTGGCCCTCGTGCAGAACAACCTGGCCGACATCACAGCCAAGGGGGAGAGCGTGGCCAACCTGGCAGACATCCTGGGCACAGTGGCAGGCATTGTGGGTGAAAGCTAGGCAGAGAAATACTGGAGTGCAAGCACATGCTACTGCTGCTCATGCCCCCGCTGCTGCTGCTCATGCCACTGCTCCTGCTGCGGATGCTGCTGCTGCCTATTAAAAGAAAAACACCACTCAATCTCTGTGATCACTTTACTAAAGCGACTCAAAGCCCTGAACCCAAAGCCATATTTGTTTCGAATCACAGTGTCACACAATTGCCAAGCACTGCCTCACACCTGCCTGCCGTCCCACCCACCCACCCACCCACCCACCCACCCACCCACCCACCCACCCACCCACCCACCCACCCACCCACCCACCCACCCACCCACCCACCCACCCACCCACCCACCCACCCACCCACCCACCCACCCACCCACCCACCCACCCACCCACCCACCCACCCACCCACCCACCCACCCACCCACCCACCCACCCACCCACCCACCCACCCACCCACCCACCCACCCACCCACCCACCCACCCACCCACCCACCCACCCACCCACCCACCCACCCACCCACCCACCCACCCACCCACCCACCCACCCACCCACCCACCCACCCACCCACCCACCCACCCACCCACCCACCCACCCACCCACCCACCCACCCACCCACCCACCCACCCACCCACCCACCCACCCACCCACCCACCCACCCACCCACCCACCCACCCACCCACCCACCCACCCACCCACCCACCCACCCACCCACCCACCCACCCACCCACCCACCCACCCACCCACCCACCCACCCACCCACCCACCCACCCACCCACCCACCCACCCACCCACCCACCCACCCACCCACCCACCCACCCACCCACCCATCACCCACCCACCCACCCACCCATCACCCACCCACCCACCCAATTGCTCAGCACTGCCGCTGCTCACCTGCCTACCCCACCCACCCACCTGCCGACTTGCAGATGCTCTCCCGCATGCGCGGCCTGCCCCTGCTGCCCACCTTCTGTGTGCTGTCTGCTGGCTACTTGGTGGCCTCAAGGCGGGAGGTGGACGCCGTGGAGCTACCTTACCTGAACAGAGCAAGGTGAGACAAGCAGCAGCAGCAGTAGCAGCAGCAACAACAGCAGGAGCAGGAAAGCATGGAGCCCTGCCTTATCCCAGGTTTCTCCGATCTGCTGCTTTTGTCACTCTGCACTGTCTACCCAGATCAACCCATACGCATATGGCCAACTCTTCAGCCAAGCTTCAATACAGTTTACTCAGTATTCTACAGTACAGTACTCTCCCTTTTGATTCCCTATCCCGAATGCGCATTGTTTCCTTCAGGAAACCGTGAAAGAGCAAACAGTGTAGTGTTCTGCCTTTTTTGAACTAGTCAAGCAATCAGTTGACCTGGACGAAAGTGCCAGCAATGGACCAATTTGTGGTCTGGGATATCAGTGCCGCCAACGCAGCTGATGTTTTGCACCGCAAGCTCCATATGCACGATGAACCACGCTTCCAAATGTCTCTCAATCGCCAAGCGGCAGTGATTGAGAAGCGACTACTTGGGAGACCTCGCAAGCTGTCTAATTTTGGGCAACAGGTCCTGCATCAGCCACTCCTCAACGGAAGCAAGTGTGATTGCGCATCACCAGGCTGGGGCAAAGGCAAGCCCCGGGCAAGGTCGAGGGAGGTGGGCCAGGCTGGGGCAAGGGCTTGAGTCACAAGACAGGCAAGGCAACAAGGCTCACATACGGTCCGCCGTTCATACACGGGCCGATCATACACGGGCCGCTGGGGTGCTTGCTTTGTCCAAAGCAGCAGCATGGGTAAGTGGGTATGGATAGCACCATGGGTAAGGGAAAGCAGCAGCATGGGTGGCTGCAGGACCACGACTTTATGAGCGAGATTCAATGCCCCATGTGACGTGGTCAGGTGATAAGGCCACTAGAAGAGACACCACGACAGTTGACTACCGTAGTGATACGCCTCGTTGGTGATACGCTGATTTGGTGAAATCCAAAAAACCGGGCCCAAAGGCCCTCTCAGCACATATTTGGTGACGGCGCCTGGCGCAAACATTGAAGTGATACATGTTTGGTGACTCTCTATTCTCAATACATCTACGAAGCCAGAGGCTGCTAGGTGCAACACCTAGCAATAGCACATTGTCCACACATGCATTTGTTCACTACTGGGGCAGCCGCCTCTGTTTCAGCCTTGGCACCATCGACCATATATTTGACAAGGCGTATCACTACGGTTTGTTGATCATATAGTTTTGATGCGATATCAATGGGGTGGGAGGCTTGATTAGACGTACTTTGGCCATCGGGGAACATGAAATAATGAAAAACTGGCTCGGGAACAACACTCAAACAAAAGTCTCCGAGGCCTCGGGAATCGCAATGGAGACTACGGTATACAGTATACAGTAATACTAATAATAGTATTACTATTACTATTGTTAATAATACTTTTATCATAGTTTCCGAGGCCTTGGGAATCGAAACTATCGAGACTATATACAGTATACAGTAAGCTTTAATGCACTCATTGTAAATTGCTTGGTTTAATGCAGTGCACTCATGGCAAAATGTTTGGTTTCCCATGCATGCTGCCCCTGCACCTGCATGCCCGCAGGCTGGGCTACAGCGTGGATCACTTCCTGACCCAGGGCCTGGTGCCCAGTGTGGGGGAGGCTAACCACAACGAGCCTCTGCTGCCCGGCTTTGGCTTCAACAATGGCCGGGTGCTGCTGGGTTCACGCGTTGAGGCCGCCTTCCAGGGTCAGGCGGACCTGCAGCTGTCCGCAGCTTGCCACCAGGGGCAGAGGTGGGTTGGAACGGGGAGAGAAGGGGGAGGGGGAGGGGAAGGGGGAGGTTTCTACGGGCCCCTGCCCGTATCTCCCCTCCTCCCACCCTTACCTCCTCTGCCCCTGCCTCTGACTCCATTCCGGCTAGGATTTGCAACACAACAGAGTCAGTATGGGCATATAAGGCATGGGTCAGGGCAGGCAGGGAGGCCATGAGGAGGAGAAGGAGCCTGATAGTGGGTAAGACAGGACAGGACGCGTGGCAGGGTGGTAGTGTTGCCAGGCCATAGTGGAGGTGGGCAGGTGCAGCCTTGCCATCCACCCCAAGCCCTGACTCTGCTCCTCCGCCTCCCTGCTGCTCACCGTGTCTCCTATCCAGCCCTGTCCAGCGCTGACCTGACTAGTGTGACGCACTGAAGCTCTTGCTACAGTTGGGCCCTTACTGCTGTGTCCTGTCTGTACAACCCTAAACCCTTGCTCTGCTCTGTCGCACCTCTCCTCCTCTTTGGCCCCTCTCCTGCTCACTCAGCCCTCCTCACCCTGACCCATTGAGGCGCGTTCAACAGGCCAGCCCACCTGCTGCTGACCAGGCCAATACTGTGACCACCTTGGCACCACACTCTAGTCACTCCTAGCAACACACATGCTCACACCTCATGTGTGTGACTCCGAGAGACTGGCCTGCTGTGAACTGCAGGTACTTGTTGAGCTATCAACCCGGGCCAGGCCAGGTGCACGTGGTGTTGATGGAGGGCGCCACCAGCAACGACTGCCTTCGCGCCAGCTTGGCTGCCCACCTGCTGCTGTTCCTCCTGGACAGCAAATGCACTCTGGCCCCAGCCCTGGCCCCAGCCCTGGCCCCAGCCCTAGCCCACACCACCTTTTCCAAGGCCCTCCCCTCCCACTCCCCACCCTCCCACTCCCACACCGTCGAACCCAGCAGGCATCCCAGCGCTCCCCCTCCAGCCTCCCCTGCTGCTCCCCCCGACGCCTGGACACCTGCCATGGCTGATGCCTTGCCCTCTAGGGTGCTGGCAGTGCTGGCCCCAGCCTTGTCTGCCGCGGCCACCCAGGCAGCAGCAGCAGCAGCAGCAGGCACAGCAGCAGGCCCTACCCCCCAACAGCTGGAGCAGCCCCAGGGGCCCCCTGTGGCAGACCGAGCAGCAGCCTGTGCTGCACACCCTCATCACCACCACCCCTCCCGACACTCTGCACGCTTCTGGCAGCGACCTCCCCCCTCCATGCAGCAAGGCAGCGGGACTAGCAGCAGCAGCAACAGCAGCAGTGGTGACCCGGACCCTGGTGGTCAGGCTACCAACAACGGCGGTGCAGGTGCAGATGCATGCGAGCAACTGAATGGGGGTGGTGCCAGCAGCCCATGCCCAGCTCTCCACCCGTCTGCAGCCCAAGCAAGCCATGCACCCTCCCCCAGCTTCACCCCACCCCACCCCAGCCGCCCCCTGTCATCCTCCCCTGGCCCGCCCTGCCTGCCGCCCTGCCCAGCGCACCAGCCCCTCCAGGCTAGTGGTGGGGAGGCTGAGGGGTGGGGCAGCTGGGGCGCAGCGCTGCAGGCCACGGCCCTGTTGACGGATGCGCTGTATCCCGAGTTTGTGCGCCAGGCGGAGGCGCAGGGCTGGCGCTTGGCGCAGGTGGGGGCTGTGGGGCTGGGGCGGGTGCGGGCAGGGGCAGCTGTGCAGCTGCTGGGTGTTGGAAAGGGAAGAAGAGGGAAGGAGGGGGGGAAGGTGGTGGGGAGGGGGAAGGAGGGGGAAGGAGAGGGATGGTGGTGGAAGGAGGGGGGAGGAGGGGGAAGGAGAGGGAAGGAGGCCTGTTGTGGTAATGTATGGGGTAAGGAAGGGCTGAGGGGGTCTTCTTTCCCTCCCTTCAGCGCTGTGTCAAGGGAAGGGGGAGGGGGGAGGAGAGGGAAGGTGGTGGAAGGAGGGGGGAGGAGAGGGAAGGAGAGGGAAGGCGCTGTGCCAGGCTTGGCCCTCCAAGCTGTTGGCTGCACTGTCATTGGCCAAACACTGCAGTGCCGTGACCTTGCGCTGCAGACCATGCTCAACCCAAAGGAGACGCGGCTGTTGAAGCTGTCAGCTCCCTTGCTGGACAGCTAAAGGTAAGCAGCTCTGACGCTGTGCAGCAGCAGCCATGCAGCCAACTGGGCAGCTGCCAAGGTTCGTCACACTTGGTTCGAATTACTAATCAGCCAAGCATGCGAGTGCATGGCTGCGCTTGGAGCATGCTCTGCCTTCAAGCCAGTGGTGATGCCTTCCAGCCAGTGCATGGTAAACTCTGGACCCTGTCCTGCAGCATCGTGGTACACAATTAGTCACACACTTTAGGTTCAGCAGGATAACAATGTGACCTGACTTTGTCACTAGGATGTATCTGTAGCAGTTTGTGGGTTGTGCAGTACGGCCCGGGGCTCTGATATGACAGCCGTGCTGAACATGATGTGCGGAAATGTGCGAAGAAGAACCTGCGAGAGTTATCGATCGCGCGACTGTGATCTAAGGAAGTGTGATACAAATTGTGTGTTTGTGGTAAGTAGTGTATGATATGCCGGCTGGTACTAACTGTAACTAGCACGCAAGACCGACGCTTGACAAGACATATCCTCGTAAGTGTGCCCTGTATTGTTTGCGATGGCAGCTCTCACCTCACGTTGTTTCATCGACATTCTTTCAGGTTTTCATCATCATCAGGTAACGGGCAAACCGCCGGTTTCAGAGGGTTTAAAGACGCGAGGCTGAGCACCGACGTTAAACAGCTCGAGCCCGAAGCAGTGTGGCCGCGGAGCGTAGTGGAGTAGAACGCGCAACAGATGAGAGCCAACAACCCCCCAACCTAACATGGCGATCTCAAAGGTTCCTACGGCCGCTGTCAATGACCTCGTTCGTATCACCTGAGTGCGACAACCATCTATCGGAGGATGACAAACCACACCACTCAACCCCGCCAGCGTGCTCGCTGGCGTGCCTTGCACTCGCGCCCATCATTTCCGATCGGCATCACCCGTCGCGCTTCCTACTCGAGCTCCAGCGCGCCCTTGTAACTGGCTGCCCATACAGCGATTCTATTAATCCCGGCCGCCCTTGCCCCGTCGGCCGCCTCGCCCGCCCCGTCCGCCGCGCCCCCCCCTTCCCCGGTCCCCTCCCCGGTCCCCTCCACGTCCCCCCCTCCCACCCCGCCCTCCTCGGCCGCCAGACGCGCCTCTGCCCCTGCCTCTGCCCCCACTCCGACTTTGTGCATAGAGCTGCAGGACAACAGCGCCACCACCGACATTGTAGGCCAAAACAGGATGATGAAGGCATGGCAGACTACAACAAAGCAGGCAGGCTTAGCCAGGAGGGAGGAAGAGCAACTGGGTGGCATAGCCTGGCATGAAGTGAGGTGCATCTTGGTGTATAGCATGGACTTACCCTCCTGTGGTAGTCTTTCTCCTCCTCCCCCTCCACCAGCTTGAGGCTAGCCTTGATGGTCATGATGGTCTTCTCAGCCTCTGGCTTGGCCTGTAGTGGCTCAGTAAGCAGATAGCCACAATGAGACCCTGTGTTGCCCCTGACTAGCGATCAGGAGCGGCTGGGCACATAAGACACCCACGCATTGGACCAGGCGTTCATCACTGCTATATCCATCATCTGACTGCACCCTGCGCTGGGGATGAAGGGGCCTCCACACATTATAGCTTTGAACAGAAGCTAAAGCTTGAGGTTTGAACATCAGAGCTGTGGATGGAGATGGTTGTTGTGAGAGCGCCTCCACACATGGTGCTTGTGGTGGCAAGGTATGTCAGCCTAGTGAAAAGTAGAGCTATGGATGGCGATGCTGGTGATGGTGGCAGTGGGCTGTGGTAATTGTGGCAGCGCTGGCGGTGGCTGTGCCTTCTGTCTGACGTGAACTGACTGTCTCTCTGACCTGCACCAACAGCCACGGCCTCCCGCTAACTTCCCGCCAGCTTCTGCCCAGCTTTCCCCAGAGCTGTTATTCCTTCGGTGCAAACGCTAGCTGCCCTCACCTGGAACTCCGTCAAGGCTGCGGTAGCCAGCTCAGGGCTGCCAAAGCGCAAGTAGCCGGACTGGCGGCCCTGCAAGGTGTGTAAAGGCGTGAAGGAAGTGTGGTGGCCCCAGTGCCTTGTAGAGGGTGTCGAGGCACAAGGGCTGGACCAGGGTCAAGAGCCAGACATGCCAGGGTGAGGGGGTGAGGGTAAGTGGTGAGGGCCAGGAGCAATGGCAGTAGCAGTGGCAAAGGATCAGGGGCAAAGGATCAGTGGCAAAGGATCAGTGGCAGTGGCAGTGGCAGTGGCAGTGGCAGTGGCAGTGGCAGTGGCAGTGGCAGTGGCAGTGGCAGTGGCAGTGGCAGTGGCAGTGGCAGTGGCAGTGGCAAAGGATCAGTGGCAAAGGATTAGGGGCTCCCCTCACCTGCATCAGTTCCACAAACTTGAGCTTTTCCTTGCCGCCAAACTCATCCGTGATCATGTACATGGTCACTAGATCAGGAAACGCCTCCTCCAGCTCAAAGCCGAGGATGCGGCCTGGGGCCAGATCCAAAGTAGGCAACGCAAGGGGTCACACGCAGTGGCACTGCGGGCAGCAAGGCTGGGACCGGTGGGGCTAGGGAAGGCAAGGTTGAAGACGAGGTATGCTGCAGGCCATGAGGTCAGGCAGCAGCTGGTAGTGAGTAGAGGAGGGTGGCTGTGGAGCATAGGGCTGGCTGCATCAAGGCAGGGCCTAGTGGGCAGGGCCAGTGGTTGAGGCGGCAAACTGGGCAGAAGTTGAGCGGAAGGTGGCATTGGGGTGCATTCCGGCAGAGGTGGTAGCTGTGGGAGGAGCTGGAGATGAGGTGTTGCAACCTCACACATTCACGCCCCCTTGACGCAAGCTGATTACACTCCCCCTCCAGCGCGCACACACCTGCCCTGACACCCACCCCAAAGCCACCCCCCTAAAAACGAAATCTGCCTGATTCTGGGCATTTCTTAGCATCGGGTTTAATTCTTTCTTCACCTTCCACATGCTTGTCAATCAGGCGACTCTCTGTTAGGGTTCACGCAACTTTTTGTGTACCAGCACATTGCTTGTAGGGTCAGGGTTTGGGCAGGGCCATTGGGCAGGGGCCTGGCAGTCTAGCATGGGGGTGATGGGGTGTCAACACTCATCAATGTGTCAGGGTCAGGGTCAGGGTCAGGGTCTGGGTCTGGGTCAGGGTCAGGGTCAGGGTCAGGGTCAGGGTCAGGGTCAGGGTCAGGGTCAGGGTCAGGGTCAGGGTCAGGGTCAGGGTCAGGGTCAGGGTCAGGGTCAGGGTCAGGGTCAGGGTCAGGGTCAGGGTCAGGGTCAGGGTCAGGGTCAGGGTCAGGGTCAGGGTCAGGGTCAGGGTCAGGGTCAGGGTCAGGGTCAGGGTCAGGGTCAGGGTCAGGGTCAGGGTCAGGGTCAGGGTCAGGGTCAGGGTCAGGGTCAGGGTCTGGGTCAGGGTCAGGGTCTGGGTCAGGGTCTGGGTCAGGGTCAGGGTCAGGGTCAGGGTCAGGGTCAGGGTCAGGGTCAGGGTCAGGGTCAGGGTCAGGGTCAGGGTCAGGGTCAGGGTCAGGGTCAGGGTCAGGGTCAGGGTCAGGGTCAGGGTCAGGGTCAGGGTCTGGGTCAGGGTCAGGGTCAGGGTCAGGGTCAGGGTCAGGGTCAGGGTCAGGGTCAAGGTCAGGGTCAGGGTCAGGGTCAGGGTCAGGGTCAGGGTCAGGGTCAGGGTCAGGGTCAGGGTCAGGGTCAGGGTCAGGGTCAGGGTCAGGGTCAGGGTCAGGGTCAGGGTCAGGGTCAGGGTCAGGGTCAGGGTCAGGGTCAGGGTCAGGGTCAGGGTCAGGGTCAGGGTCAGGGTCAGGGCTGCCTTCCAGCACCTTGCATGTACCCAGATGTCCCCTCTTCCCCACCCTCCCCCCATCATCATACCTGGTTCGAACTTAGGTTCGTCTGATTGTGCAGCTCCTGCTTCTGGCTGAGCCGCCTCGCCCTCGTCGTCTTCCATGCCTTCCCCCTCCCCCTCCTCCCCAGCCTCTGCTCCGGCCTCATCCTGCCGTGCTTCCTTGGCAGGTGGGGCACCAGCAGACGGAGAGGCAGCCTGAGGACAGTGGGCATGGCGCAGGGGTGGGTGAGGAGGCTGGGGTGACGTTGGAGGGCAAGGGGTGTAACATCATGGGAGGCTAAGTTGGCTAGACATGGACAGGGAGCGGTGCATGGAGGCTGAATGGTCAAGGCCAGAGAGGAAGGGCTGGGCAACCTTGCGGCTCCAACAGCCCTGAGCTTAAGTGTGATATGGCAGGAGAGGGGAGGCTGAGCTCCGGGTAAGAGGGGAGGAGGGGCCTAGCCAGGAGAAGGGGGAGGGTAGTCATGACGGTTTCTTGCACGAAGAAGTGACCGGAATTAGGCAACCCCTATGTGTACCTGCTGGGTGCTGGTAGGCTGGGCGTCCAGCAGTGTTCTGTTTCTTTGTTTTGCCCTGCTTATGGCAATGGTTCATGGCTTACCTGCCATGGCCTAGGCTCATACCCTCAAGTCCCTAGCTCGACCTTACTTGGACACTAGGCTCAGGTCGAACAGTAAACAAAACTCACACAAAACCGCAGGTCAAAGGTTATGGCAGCTTATGGCAACGATGGCAGTTTGCAAAGCAAGCATTTCAGAGCGCAAGGCGACCTCTGAAACATGGCAATCAATAGCGAACCCTTTATATATAACCAATGTGGTGGCAGTAGCAGGCCCAAGGAGGTGCCTGCCAGTGCTGGCATCGCAGTCAGGTGGGTGATGGTGGGCAGGGAGGGCAGGGATGCGTATGGCTTACGACACTGTCAATTGCTTGCAGGCAGCAACAGGATCATACTGGAGGCTTCCATGGCTCGCTTGCTGGCTGGCAACACAGTCACGTCAGCGCAACCCAAGTGCAATTCTAAGTGCACCAATGGGGTGGCGTGGCGTGGCGTGGCGTGGCGAGGGGTGGCGTGGGATGGGGTGGGGTGGCGTGGCGTGGGGTGGGGTGGGGTGGGGTGGGGTGGGGTGGGGTGGGGTGGGGTGGGGTGGGGTGGGGTGGGGTGGGGTGGGGTGGGGTGGGGTGGGGTGGGGTGGGGTGGGGTGGGGTGGGGTGGGGTGGGGTGGGGTGGGGTGGGGTGGGGTGGGGTGGGGTGGGGTGGGGTGGGGTGGGGTGGGGTGGGGTGGGGTGGGGTGGGGTGGGGTGGGGTGGGGTGGGGTGGGGTGGGGTGGGGTGGGGTGGGGTGGGGTGGGGTGGGGTGGGGTGGGGTGGGGTGGGGTGGGGTGGGGTGGGGTGCAGGACAGGCCGCCAGCATGCAGTGAAGGTGCAGACTGCCCACCTCTGCCGCACCAGCCTCCCCTTCCTTGCGCTCGCGCTTCTTGCCTCGGGCCTCCTGCTGCTGACCGTCTACAGCCACAGCCACAGCCACAGGCAGCCAGAGCCTGAAGGAGGTGTCGCAATCTCTGGCAGACCAGGCTAGACCGTGTGGGTCAGGTAGACACAGCAGGCGGCCCAGCCACCATGGACCGCGGCTGGCATGTGAGCTGAACACCATGGGCCTCCCTCCATGGCCCTCCCTCCATGACACTTCCCAGGACCTAGTCTCACACAACATGCCTAATCAGACCACCACGTGTTTGCCCACCCCATGCTGCTTGTCACTCCACACCTGGCTCTAGGGCCTGACTAGGCTGAGGATCAACATGAGGCACAGGTCACACTTCTGCTGAAAACCTTGGTCACACCTGGGGTGGGGGAGGTGGGAGTAGCAGTGGTGGCAGCGCGAGCAGGTGCGTCTGGCTGCAGGCAGGCAGGCAAGCAGGCAGGCAGGGTGGGAGGGGGCAGTGGGGTGGGCGCAGTTGCAAAGCAACAGATGACATGGTCATCAGGTCATCAGGGGTCAGGGGCTACAAGGCTCACTTCACCTCTACCACTACTGCACTAATCTCCCACTCAAGGCAGATACCACCACCACCACCACCACCACCACCACCACTCTACCTCTACTCCACCTCAACTCTACCTCTACTCTGCCCCTGCCCTCCCTAGACGCCCCCTGCGCTGTGAGCCCCCTCCTCTACCACCACCACTACTACCACCACTTCTCCATGCCTGGGTCCTCGCCACATGGCCTTGCTGGCCACCGCCCCTGCCACCCTCTACACCAGCAGCCCCCCCATCCGCTGCCCAGCACCCCAGCTGGGCCTTGTCAAATACGAAACACACCTTCGCATGCACCACCCGCACCACCCTCACCACCCGCACCACCCTGCAGCATGTCCTCTTTCAAAGTGTCCTCCCCAGCTGGACCTCAGGTCTTCCGTCGCTACCTCCTCTGCTGAACCACCCTTCTCACCAGTTGAACCTTCTCACCGTCTAGTGCCTCATGCCTCCCCCTTGGTTGCTGAGGCGCGGGTGCTGCCGCCTGATCCCTCCCCCTGGTCAGTCGCATACACCGCCCACCCTCCCTCCACCACAGTGGGCCCAGTGCCACACATCAGGGCAGGCCGGGCACATCACTCAGCTCAGCTCAGCTCAGCTCAGCTCAGCTCAGCTCAGCTGGCGTTGTACCCTGTATGGGGTGCGCCGCATACACCGCCCCCCCTTCCATCCGCCACTGTGCTCCTAGCGGCCCCCAGGGCCTTTAACCTCATCATCACCGTCCTCATACATCTGTCTAACGGTCACCACGCTCTCCACCACCCCCCTGCTGACCTTGGGCGGCAGGGCTGCCAGGAGTGCAGCGCGCCCCTCGACCACCGGGCCGCCTGCCTTGCCTCCCACCCCATCTGATAGCTCGTCGTTGGAATGGTCTGCATCCTCATCACCTTGCTTGGCAGGGGCCTGCGAATACAGGCGCCAGCAGTGGGAGTAGCAGGGCAAGGGAGACTTCGTTACATGGCTCAATTTCCATCTTTGAACGGCCCACTGACGAGCAAGAAGCAGAGTTCGGTATAGGCATGCGTGAAGCAGCTGATGGTAAAGCTGCCTGCATGGTGTGCTTGCATGTGCCACATTAGCACACATGAGCCGTTGCTGCTGTAGCTGTCAGCTGCAGCCAGCAGCTTGAAGCTGCAGTGTACACTTTGCCCCAGGCGAGCTGCTGCTGCCGCTGCCCAGTGTCAGGCATGCAAGGGGTCAGCACCAGGCACCACAGGGGCAGCACCAACAGGGCCAAGCAGCCCACAGGAATGACGACAGGGGTCAGGGGTTAGGGGTAGGGTAGGGCATCCCTACACAGTATACTCAGTGATATGAACATACTTGATTTTGACGCAATGCTAAAGAAATTGTGATGGTTTTGGCAAAGAAATGGCTGGAAATAGGCAAGTTACTGTGTACTGGATGTACCCACCAGGGGCAGCACCAGCAGGGTCTAGCAGCCAACACTGCGCCCACTGCATCCCAGCGTGCCTCAGCAGCCAAAGCCAACCAGCCAGCTACCAGGAGCCCACCAGCCAGCCTCCGCACACTGCCACCCCTGCACCCAAGTTACCACCACCCTCTGACACAGCCGCAGCCCTCTGACCACACCCCTCTCCTCCCGCAACACAGCTCTATCTCACTTTCCTCTCACTCTACCTCCCAACGTGCCCTGGCAGACGGAGTCGAACACCCCTCAGCCCCTAGCCTTGCAACCTCACCCCAGCACACAGCCTCCTGCCCAGACGCCCTGACCCTACCTCACTCTCCTCTTGACTCCCATTGTCCCTGCCCTCGCTCTTGCCCTGTCTTTTCCCTTCATGCCCGCCATGCCCTTCACCTTCCCCGCCTTGGCCTTGCGCTGGGCCTTTTTGGCCGTGACGTACTCCACTTTCTTGGCCAGGCGCAGGGGCGCGCCCTCATACACCAAATTCATGGCCAGGACCTAGCCAGCAGCAGGGCAGGGTGAGGGGCGGGGGCAGGGTAGCGGCAGCAGGGCAGCGGCAAAGCAGGGTGAGGGGCAGGGGCAAGGCATCAGCGGGGCAGGGTGAGGAACAGAAGCAGGGAAGCAGCAGGGCAGCGTGAGGGGCGGGGGCAGGGTAGCAGCAGGGCAGGGTGAGAGGCAGAAGCAGGGCAGCAGCAGGGCAGTGGCAGGGCAGGGTGAGGGGCAGGGGCAGGGCACCAGCAGGGCAGGGTGAGGGCAACACGCAGTGAGGGGAGCACCAGCTGTACTTGCATGGTCTGCTGCGACAGGTCTTTGGCATCACCAGGCATGTCAGTAGCAATGAAAGCAAGTGCTGCAGTGGCAGCGACAGCAGCAGCGGCAGCAGTAGCAGCGGCTGCAGTGACGGCAGCAGCAGCAGGACTGGACCAACCTTTTCCGCCTCCTCAACAGATGCAAACTCAACGAATACAGAGCCTTTGAATTGCTTGCTGGTTGCATGGCGCCGCATGCGCACACAGTTTAGGGTCACGCCGGGCAGCGAACAGAAAAAGACCGTGAGCTGCGGCAGCATCACCACCAATCCATGCGGTATCAGCAGCCGATGTGGCGGCAGGGCAGCAGCATCAGTGGCAGCAGCTGATGTGCCAAACGCTGTTTGTGTGTCAACACATGGCATGGCATGTCTTGCAATCATCCATGCTAGTCCCTGCATGGGCTTGTGAGTGGAAGGCAGCTGCAGTGAAGTGAAGGTAACAGCAGTGTATTTCAGCCAAGCTGTTCACTTTGTCAGAATGCTTCCTCTCACTCCTCTCTTAGTGCTCCAGCCCCTGCCCTGCTGCCCCTGCCTTGCTGCCCCTGCCTTGCTCCCCCTGCCCTGCTGCCCCTGCCCTGCTGCCCCTGCCTTGCTGCCCTTGCCCTGCTGCCTATGCCCTGTCCTGCACCCGCATACCATTCTTCTTCTGCTGCTGCTATTTCTACTGACGCTGCTCAGAATCCCGCCCATCACTAGCTGCCATCAGAAGAGACAAGGAAGCCAAACATGGCAAGCATCACCCTGCCTGCAGCGCTGCTCCCCGCCATTGCCGCTGTGTGCCTTGCCTTGTCAACGTCAGTGGTGAGAGGGAAGGGCGCAGCATACAGGCTCCGCGCATCCACCGCTGCACTCACCACCTCCTCACTTTCTAGCGGCTGGCTGCAGCACAGCGGGTCAGGGTCAGGGTCAGGGCCAGGGTTCAGGTCCAGGTGGGCAGCAGCAGGAGCAGCAGCAGCAGGAGGAGGAGCAGGGGTAAATCTGAATCACCTTCGTCGCAAGCGTGTGCCGCTGCTGTTCACCTCCACAACTTTTGCTCTTGCACGCAACAACGCTGCCACTGCTGCCACGACCTCATCGGGCACTTGGGCGGGTTCTGTCACCCCGGTCAACTGTGTGCATGCACCACGAACACCAGGGCAGGCAGGCAGGCAGGCAGGACCTAGTTGCCCAGGTTCTGGCATGAATGCATGCGTGCATGCATGGAAGGTGGTTGTGGCGAGTAGGAGTGAAGCACGAATGCATGCATTCATGCAGCAGCTTGCTCCCGCCGTGCCAATCTCTACCATCTGCCCTTGTTCTTTCCTTCATCCAGGCATCCCTGTGCCGCCCCCCTCCCTCCCATTACCCCCAATATGTCTGCTACCACCTGCCCTGCCCTACCTTCAACCATGCCCGCCCTACCCTCTGCCTGCCCACCTTCCCACCGATGCCCCTAGCACCAGCTCCTTTACTTCCAGCTGCTCCGTCCCGCTCTCCCTATCTTGTTTGCTTCAATTGCTTCAATTACGTCAACTGCTTTGCCTGCTTTAGCTGCTTTCGCTGTTCAGTTGTTTCAACTCAAACCAGCTGCCTGTGGCCCCTCAACTGACCCCCCTCCACATCCCTCCTCCCTTTGCCAATGTCACCCCCTCACCACCCCCTCCCTGTCTCTTGCACCGACCAACTAACCAACCAACCAACTAACTAACTGCAGGCCCCTCACATTCAGCGCCTCACGCATGCGTGCAAAGGCGATGACCACCTTGAGGTCAACATCTGCACAGGGCGCCAGCAAGGCAGCCAGCACGCAGCACTGGTGGGCACTGTAGAAAACGTGGGCAGAGCGGTCAGGTGGGCGCAGAACACTCATGGCACTTAGACAGCATGCACACCAACAGCAGCAGGCGATGGTGGTGGTGGTGGTGGTGGTGCCTGCTCACTGCATGCCTGCCATTGTGGGAGGGATGCCTAGCCTGGTGGGGCATGCTGGTCCTGGCACTGCAATGGCTGTGACTGCGCACGAGCCCTATGCAGTCAAGCTGAGGCCTACTGCGACGACCGGATGAGCCAGCCTGTTAGCCACGCAGGGATAATTGTGTGACGCAGGCAGGCTGACTAGCTAGACGTTTGAATGTATTTAGATGGTGTATGTTCACACTCTGCATGTCCTCTTTCCACTCTGTCACGTATTTCAACTGTTCACCAGGTGGGGTGGGGCTTGAAATGGGGTGGGGCTTGAAATGGTTTGGGCCAGTCCTGACAGTCCTACCCATTGAGCATTTGTGGAGTCAGCACAGCACACAGGCCTGCTTGCGACAACGGCCCTGACCCACCACCACACCCTGTGTTCAGCTGGCAATCAGCTTCAACACCCACTGGCTGGAACAAGGACAAGACCACCACAGCCCAGCATGCAGCTCCAGCACGCAGGGCGGGTAGGAGCGCTGAGGCGGTGCTGCAGGCCAGTCATGAGGTGGGTGAGGGATGCTAGGAGCTGACCAGGCAGCGGGGCGCTGTGGTGTCAGTAGATGGGGGTTGAACCAGCTGAGTCAGCTTGGCTGTGAATGACCCCAAGCCCTGGGAGGGGCTGCTGGATTGCAGTCAGGCCACTGGGGCAGCAGGCTGGGTGCCCTTAGCAGGTCAGGTGACAAACCGCATGATGCGTTAAGCCTGGAACGAGTAAGTTTAGCAGACGGGGCAAGGCGTCATGGGGTGGCCCCTGGTACCCCCACGGCCCCTCCCAAAGGCCCCAGGCAGCCTGTACCCTGACCCTAATCCTAACCCTAATCCTAGCCCAGCCAGTCGGTGGCAGCCTCTACCCATCACCCCACACTGTCCATCAGGCGTTCTTCCTTTGACCAATAGCACTCCCTTTGCCTTGCAGCCAGGCAGGTGGCTGCACCCGGGCTGCTACTCGGCACTGAGCCTCCAGTGAGCAGGGAGAGCAGGGAGAGCTGGTGGAGCCTATCAGAGTTGTGCTCCTAGGCTTAGCGGCCCCATCTGGTCGCCAAGGGCAAGGAGTACCCGGACTCCCGCCGCTAGCGGTTGCAAGACTTACTACCAGCGGCGCAAGAGCAGCAGCCTGTGGCACAGTAGTGCTGTGTATGCTGGGTAGGGCGCCAGGTTACTCACATCCCATTGGATCTTCTGCCACCTTGGCTTTCAGGAAGCGGTCCTTGGGCAGGTTGCTGTCAGAGAAGTAGAACTCCACCTGTTCGGAGCCAGGTAGGCACAGGGCCACTGGGGTAGAATCTGGTGGCTTTGAGACGTGTATCCTTAACTAAGGCCTGTGTTGCTGCAATGTGCTGCCAGACAACTGAGTGCTGGAGGAGCTAGAGGCCAGCTTCTCAGTTGCTGCTTGGTAAAAGGAGTCAACTTGCTCGCGATATCACGCAAGGGCCTGGTGCTGCAGCGTAAGCGCACCTGCTTCACTATCTTGGCCTTCTGTTCAGGGGTGTACACCGGATGCGCCATCGCTGCACTGGACCGACGGCGTCTACAATGAAGTCGGCCAACTTAACACGAGCAAGCGCCAGTGATGCCCTTAGTTAAGTGTCATTCTCATGAGACTGCGCGCCGTCCTTAACGGTTTAATTGGTTGCTATAGCCGCGAACATGATTAGGGACAAAAATAACGGCCGTAGCCTCCACATCCCAATGGAGCTCAACGAGAACGATTGCGGTGGGCCGGAAGATAAAGAGCGCAATGTCAATGAGATTTGACTGATGCACCGTTGACTGCGGACAAGACTCTGTGGCCTATCATGGGACCTTGTCTGTCATAGAGTCGACCTTGTCAGGCAGAAGAAGCTTAGGGCCACCCCTTACAGCAGCAGCGGCATCATCTTGAACAATAGTGCACTAGGCAGCATTCCTTCAGATGAGGCTTACATCAAGGTTGCTGACGGCCCCACCAGCGCCTGGCCTCAATACCACCTGTTCCTCCATGCAGCAGAGTCTGTGTGGTTGACAGTAGCAAACGCCAATGCTACCATGCACCCATAACACGACCCATGCCCCTGCCCCTGCCCTTTCATGATGCCCTTGCCCACACCGAGAGGTGGGAGTAGGGTTAGCTCCTTACCGCAAGCCTCACCAGCACTGCAATCTCACTGACAAATGCTGACTGCCATCATGGCCATCATTACAATCATCCTCACCATGCGGTCATCAGGACAACCCTCACCAAGGGCCTTCTGTTTGGCCACTCAGCTGTCAGGACCAGCTGCTTGTGGGCCCTGACCCGGGATGACAGGAGGTGCTGGTGCGAAAGCAATGCCCTCCAGGGAGATGGCGGCGACCACCATGGCGTCGCGCACCCACTGCGGCACGTCGCCCTTGGGATACATATCCGCTAAGAAGGCCCGCACAAACGCTGGGAATGTCTGGGCCTGCGGGGCGTGGCAAGACATGGCAAGGCACGGCGCAGTGGGAGCCATGCACCATCTGGCATCCGTCGTCTTGCTCCCTAACCTCAACCTCACTCAATCACACTCCACACCTGCTGCCCCTATTGCACTGCCTGCTCTATGGACCCCTGCCTGCCCCCCTTGCACTGCCTGACGTGAGCAGGTGCGGTCCTGCTGCCAGGGCCATGGTTGCGATGCTGGTGCTTGTGGTGTGGACAAGTGCTGACGACAGTACCATGCCCATGACCGCCATGCAGGGCACAGAAGCCATCTGGAAGCTGCCATGCGCAAGCGCTGGCAAGGCGCTCATCCAGCTGTTGTGAACCTCCTGGTGCTGCTGCTGCTGCTGGGACTGGTGCAGGTGCAGTTGCTGATGGCAGTGCAGGTGAAGCTCTCAGGACAGCTGGCAGCGTGGGGCGGACCTTTATCGCCTGACGCATCCGACGCGTCAGGTTTTGCATGTATGCTACATTGTGATAGGTGACCAGGATGGCGGCAGAAGGTATGCCCTTGGTCACCCTGCAGGTCAGGGGTCAGGCCATGGCCCACTGGCTACCCAGGGCAGTGCCGCAGTCTGCTGAGCCATGTGCTGACAAGAAAACGGATCGGGGTTGAATGCTGCAGTCAATGATGGCTAAAAGACAGGCTCGCTTCAGTGGTCAGGAGCAGCTCTCAGCCTGATCCATACACGCGTTTTCCAGCCTACAGTCACAGCCGGGACACTCAACCTGCATGAGCTGGTCCTGAGAATTGATCAATACAAAACTCACTGCAATAAAAAACAAACTTTACGCAACAGAAAGTGCACTGAAGAGGAATACCCAATAACATGATAGGTACAACAGGATTGGGAAAAAAAAATGTGCAGGAGGCATGGTGAGGTAAGCGGGCGCAGCAACAGGTGTTCAGGTAGATTCACGCGCCTGCACCCACTGACAGGGATGAGGAGGAGTGCGGGCTGACCCTGAGATACAGCTATGACTGCCATCACGCCACACTGTTGACTTGCTTTGTGAAATGCTCACAGGCTGTGCACCCACCCACTCACAGGTTGTGGAGGTAGGCCCGAGTATACTTCTTGCACACCATGCAGCTGCATGTGATGTCCATTGGCCTGCATACCACCATCCTCAGACTGACCACCTGCACCTGGCTTGCATGCTACCATTGTTACAGTGGTCCCTGTGCGTGAGCGTTGCCCTGTAACATGCCTTATCGGGAGCAACTGCAAAGCAGGCCCCTAACCCTGATGCTGCCCTGCCCTGCCCTGCTGCTGCCCTGCCCCACTGCTGCCATGCCCACCTCAATTTCTACCTCTCATCATAGGCAGATCCCACCCCCCTTCACACCCTGACACGCCAGCTCTTGCCTGAAGTCATCCATGCACATGCTGTTCTTGAGTTTGAGCACACCTCCAGGCACCAGGGCCACGCCAAAGCGGGCTGTGCGGGTGGGGTACACACTGCGTGCCCAGCGCAACAACAAGCTGCATCCTCACAAACGAGCAGCAGCAACAGCAGCAGCGGCGGCGGCGATGGAGGCGGCAGGGGCAGCAGCGGCAGCGGCAGCAGCAGCCCACAACGCTGTCTTCCACCACGATGCCTACACCAGCTGCTGTTCCCATTCCCATCACCGCGGAGCAGCAGCATGGACAGCAGCAGAAGTGCAGCATGCGTAGCACACAGGGAGTGCACTGTACAGCCACAGCCAGAGCTAGCACTGTGAAGGGTCACCATGGGTGGCAGCCGTCCACCTGCCATCACCCCTGGGCACCACACCCAGCCCCTTGTTGTGCCCCAGTGTGGGTGCTGGTCTGGAAATGGTGGGTGCTGGTCTGACAAGTTAGGTGCTGGTGAAAGGCGGTGAAGCACCCAACTGTGCCAACGCTGTGCAAGGCTGTGCAGCAGCCTTATGGAGCTGGCAATGCACTCTGTGTGTCAGTTATCCTCCTGGGCCCCTTGTGTGCCAATGCCAAGTGTGCCAATGCTGTGCAAGGCTGTGCGTCAGCCTTGTGTCAGTCATCCAGCCTCTTGGGCTCCTTGTGGGGCTGGCAGGGCAGCCCAGGCCATGGTGCTGGCTGCTGCTGCTGCTGCTGCTGCTGCTGCTGCTGCACACCGCCCAGTCCAGGTGCTGGCTGCTGCCTACCTGTCATACATGTCGGCCCCTAGAGCGCTGCACACCACCACGTCCAGCGGGTACCTGGGGCGGGGGCAGCACTGGCAGGTGGTTGGGAGCATGGGGCAGGTGGTTGGGAGCATGGGGCAGGTGGTTGGGAGCATGGGGACAGGTGGTTGGGAGCATGGGGCAGGTGGTTGGGAGCATGGGCAGGTGGTTGGGAGCAGGGGGCAGGTGGTTGGAAGAAGGAGGCAGGTGGTTGGGAGCATGGGGCAGGTGGTTGGAGGCATGGGGCAGGTGGTTGGGAGCATGGGGCAGGTGGTCACAGGTGGCTGCCTAGCGGTCCTCATCGTGACATGGCATTGCCTGGCAGCCCTGGATAGGAGAGTTGAGGTGGGTGGGTGGGTGGGTGGGTAGCTAGATGGTAGAGTTTGCTGGGGGGGCAGGAAGGAAGATGAGGCAATGAGTCACAGCTACCGCGCATCACCCTCCACAGCAGCTGTACGGCTTGCACAGAGAGGGCAGAGGGGCGGGCTTCTGCCCTTCTGCAGCTGTCTGGCAGCAGAAGGGGTGGACTGGGCCAACAACCAGATGAGTGGCGGATAGTTTGAACCTTACAGGGTTGGTGGCTGGGGTGGGGTTTGACGGGAGGCAAGCAGCAGGACCTGGGGGCCGCACGTGTTGCCTGGATGGGGTGGGGTGGGGGGTGGGGGGAGGGGCAGCGCCATACAGGGGGGGGGGGGGGAGCAAAGACCTACCCAATGCCCATGACGTAGCGTGGCTTGCTTGGGGGTAGAACTACAGCAGCAGCAGCAGCAGCAGCAGCAGCAGCAGCAGCAACGGCAACGGCAGCATGTGGCGCCCAGGTACATGGCATGAGGTTTGAGGCATGCATGCACACATGCTACAGCCAAGCCAGGGCGTGCGTTGAATCCTTGACAACCGTCCTCCCCCCATCCTGACCGAGCCCCTCTCTCCCCTGCTCACTCCTTGATCTTCACTCCTCTCACTTTCTGCTCCCAGTGCCACCATGCGCCAGAAGTCGTCCTTGGACTCCCCTCCCGCCAAGCCGCCTATGGCATAGCCTGGCAGGTCACGCTGCACCAGGGCAGCAGCGCTCAGCCGCCGCAGCTCAGGGTCCAGGCCGCCCTGGACAATGCCAAACAGGTTCTGCTCGGAGGGCCTGCATGCCTCTCTGTCCATCCCTGTCACTCCTCTCTCACTTCTCACTGCCCTGTCCTCACACTCACCATCTCCCCCTGCTCTCTCACACCACACCAGCCCCACCCAGCAAGGCACGATGGGCCAGCCCCAGGCCCTGAATAAGCCCTCCCTCTCCCCCCTAGGCCCACCCCTAGCCCTTCCACCCCTTCCACCCCCTTGCACCTTGACCTCTGCCCAGGCCTGCCCTCCGCCACCCCCTGCCTCCCTTAGAGCACCCCCTGCCAGCCGCCCCCTGCCCCTGCCCCTGCCCCTGCCCCTGCCCCTGCCCCTGCCCCTGCCCCTGCCCCTGCCCCTGCTTGGCCCACCCCGCCCATCACCTGGCGTGGGCCTGTATGCAGCGGTCTATCCAGCGCGTGGTGCGGTGGGTCGCCTCCAAGAAGCGCGCAGGGTCGGCTGCAGTGGCCGGCACCACGTCGTCTAGCGCCATCATGATGTCGGCGCCTGGGCAAGCAAGCAGCCATGCATGCCTGGCTGCATGGCTGTGCATGTGTAGCTGCTGTCTTCACCAGCCACAATTTGTGCTAGTCCATGCGCTCCATGCGCTTACCCAATCGCCAACATACAGCACGTCCTTTGCACCACCTGGTCATGGCCCCTACTCCTCCCTGCCTGCTCGCAGCAAACTAGCAGCAACCCGCATGCCCTTCCACCACTTGGTCGTGGTGGCAGCCACATCATGCCGGCTGTGAACCACTTCCTACCAACCACCTTCAATCAACCATTACCCAGCCATGTCCCGCCATGGCAAAGCAGGAATCCAGTCTTTCTCCTTCCAAACCTGGCCTAAACCGTTCCTTTGCATGGACACGTTGTCACTCAGTCAGAGCACAGAGCACTCCAGAGCACTCCCTGACCAAACCTAAGTATAGGGGTCCCTGCAGCAGTCACCCTCCCTGAACAACAGGGCCTACAGCCAGTAATCAAGGCCAAGCCCCTGACGCCCTAACCACAGCCCATCGCTACAAACAAGACCTGCCTCACGTCACCGTAACTCTTGACCTAGCAAAGCCCTCTGGCAAGGCTCTGGTCCTAACCCTGCCCACCCACCCTTTTTCACCCACCCCTTCCCACCCACCCCCTCCCCCTCTCCCCCCTCCCACCCAATCATCCCCTCCCCTCCCACCCTCTACCGCGTCCAGCAGACCCCCCCAGGGCTCATCAGGGCTCACCCAGCTTGTTTTGAATGGCCATGGACTGCTCGGGGGTCAGCAGCATGCGGGAGCCGTCCACTGGGCTTTGAAAGGTCACACCTTCCTCAGTGATCTCTGCCAGGTGCAGCAGTGACACCATCTGTGGCCAGGCGGTACAGGCAGTACATGTGGCATAAGTACAGCAGACTCCCTGCCCCTGCCCCTGCATATGTGCCCCTGCCCCTGCACAGGTGCCCCTGCCCCTGCATAAGTGTCCCTGCCCCTGCTTGACCCCTGCCCCTGTGGCCCCTGCAGCATGCCGGGAAGCCTGCCCTCCTGCCCTGCAGCTGCCCTGCAATCCCCCCTGCACCCATGCCCTGCAATCCCCCCTGTGTCACCCCTGCCCCCACCCACACCCCGGAGGATGAAGAGGCTGCCCTCCCTCCCTGCCCCTGCCCCTGCCCCTGCCCCTGCCCCTGCCCCTGCCCCTGCCCCTGCCCCTGCTCCTGCCCTGCTTGACCCCTGCACCTGCCCCTGCCCTGCTTGACCCCTGCACCTGTGGCCCTTGCAGCGTGTCGGGAAGCCTGCCCTCCCGTCCTGCAGCTGCCCTGTGTCACCCCTGCCCACACCCCCCCCCCTGCACCCATCCCCGTGACCCCCTGAGGATGAAGAGGCTGCCCGGCCCCCACCTGGAAGCCTCCTGAGTCCGTGAGCATGCATCTCCTCCAGCTGATGAAGTCGTGCAGGCCACCCATCTCAGCCACCTGCAGCAGCCAAGCAGCAGGCGGCAGGGATCAACACGCTGCCTCTCACTCAGGCCACCTCACTCTCCCCTCACACCCAGGCCACTGAGGCCACCAGGAGGCCTTTGGCTGTCAAACCAGGCAGGAGGTGAGAGGAAGCTGGTGCCAGCTCAAGGCATGCAACCCACCCATGCTGCCTCATCATGTGACCAACTGCATTGCTGCTGCCACCACCATTGCTGCTGCTGCTGCTGCTGCTGCCGTTGCTGGTGCTTACCCCCGCTGCTGCCACTGCTTCCTGCAGCTTACGTGGCGGTAGGGTTTGTTGCATGTGGCATGAGAAGGGCGGGCGGCAACCCAGCCAAGCTCACCAGCTCGCTGCCCGGCCTGTTCTCCAGATGGTAGGTGTTGCCCAGTATGACATGGCAGTCCAGGTCCTCCAGCTGCTGCGAGGTCAGCCCCTTGACGCTGCCTGCATGCCCCATCAGCCGCCAGCCACCAGCAGCCGCCCCTGACCCCAGGCAGGCTCTCTCCGTCACAGTCAGGGGGGGGTACACTGCTGGTCGGGGGGGTATAATTCCCACAGCCTCCAGGAGTGGGCCCTCTCCCTTTACCAACTACCCTGCCAATGTCTGTCAGTACTGCAACAACCCACACAACCGCACGGCAGGGGCTGCCCTGGCCACTCCGGGCCATGAGGCTACCTCCTCTTGCTAGCCCCCCAGGAGCCCGTACGAGGTCATGGAGTCACTTTTGCTCGCAAACCTCATGGGTTCAGCTACAAGGCACACCATGTGCACACGAGCCAGCCATGAACCAAGGGTGGGGGGTGGCCCCGCCATGAGCGCATGTGCATGCTCACCCTCATGGCTGGCTCGTACTCGGTCAACTTCAACCCATACTGATTAGGGTCAGGGTTAGGGTTAGGATTAGGGTTAGGGTCAGGGTTAGGGTTAGGGTGAGGGTTAGGTGCGGCTGCAGCTCACTCCTGCTGGGTGCCACTTGGCTGGCTGCGAGCCCTTGCAGCTGCCATGCCTCAAGGCAGCTGCGGCCTCCCTTGCCACTCAGCCAGCTGTGGCAGACTGGCAACGAGAGCCTGTGCCTGCCAGCTTCCACCCAGCTACCTTGCCAGCTTCCACCCAGGCACCCAGGTACTTACCAGCTTCCACCCAGGTAACCCTAACCTACCACCCTCCCCTCCAGCAATGCCCGCCTGCAGCCCAGCGCACCTTGCGTGCCCACCGGCATGAACATGGGCGTCTCAGCCACAAAGTGCGGCAGCGTCATGCGGGAAGCGCGGGCTCGCCCCTGGACGGCTTGCACCTGCAACCCCAGAGAGACAACGGAGCAGTGGCGGTGTGCAGTGCCCTGCTCACCTTACCCGCTCAATGGGTGCCCTGACTCACACCCCCACACCTTGTACAGCATCGCAGCCGCACTGCCCTGCTTTACAGCAGCAGTGCTTCAACCTCCTGGCCCCATTCCCCCTCTTGATCCTGCGACTGACCATGCACTCCTGCACCCCTTGCCCCTATCACTCCACTGCTCCAACCCCTCTTATCACTCCATTCTCCAGCTCCTCTTATCACCCCACTGGGCCAGCCCCTCCTGCCCCTCCTGCCCCTCCTGCCCCTGCCCCAGCCTAGCACTGGTGGGCTAGGCAGCAACCTCTTCTTCTCATGTCCAGCTAGCGACCTTTGCAGCTGCACGACACCCAGGTAGTCAAAGCACACCAGCTTACCTCAAACTTGAGAGCAGGGGAGCAAGAAGATGGCAGCGCCTGTTGGATGCCTGCCATATTGATGAGGGGCGCAGCGGGCTAGGGGAGGAAGGCCGGATGACGAAAATGGCGCATGCAGCTTGCGCAATGGACTTCCGATGCTGCAGGAGTTGGCAGCGTGCAGGAGTTGCAAGGGGGTTCGATACTGGTGGGACGTTCTTGTCTCGACAGCTCAACCGCTTGGGACTGATCGGAAGGGTATGTCAGACAGATGGCGATGTAAGTACCAGGCCGAGTCCCTCCAGGAGCGGCCTCCGACTTACCGGCCGCCAACACATTTTCGGTTATGCACTTTTAATCGCCAGGATGCGTGCAGCCACATTAAAACTTGCGTGCAGCCACATTTCTAGTCGTCTTCGCTTGTCTTCTTTGCGTGTCCGCGCAATGGCTGGCGAGCAGACTCCGCATGTCCCCGGCACGGCAGCCAAGGTAAGGCCGTACAGCATCGTTGGAAGCGCTCGACGAAAGTCAGAAGCAGAGACGACATGATGATACTGCAGGGCCTGACGGCTGACGGCTGGTTCAAGGAGACCAGCCCGATGTGGCCCGGCATGGCGATGACGCTGAAAGTCAAGAACGTGCTGTACCAAGCCAAGTCCGACTTCCAGGCATGGCAGAGTAGAGGAATCTAGGGAGGCCGCCAGCTACCCGCCTCCCAGAAATTGTGCCACTGGGTGTATGCCGTGCTGCTGCCATGGTGAAGTGGTATCATTCCTCCCGCTACCACACCAACCGCACAGCTGTAGACCATGCAAGCAGGCCAAGTGAGCGTGATGAGCAAAGCCAATCAGTGCAGAAGGGGGTTTCCCAGCATCGGTAGTGAGGTCCATGGAGGCTATCTCCAGCATTGGTTGTGAGCATTGGTTGTGAGCATTGGTTGTGAGCAAGGCTGCAAGGCTGGTGGGCAAGGCTAGCCGTAAGGGTCAAGGCTGTCTCCATAGAATGTGTGCGCACAACATGTGGCCTCGGTCGCTCTGCAGGACGTGTGCGTGTTTGAGTCGGAGTCGTTCGGCACCGTTCTGCTCCTGGATGGTGAGCCTGGACAGCGACTGACCGGGAGGCTACTGGCAATTGTGCATCTCGCCAGCAACCGCCGCCACCTGCCCGCCTAGATGCCTGTTTGCTTGCTTACCTGCCTGTTTGCCTGCACGCCTGCCTGCCTGCCTACCCGCCCGCCAGCGTATCTGCCAGCCTGCCTGCCTACATGACTGCCTGCACACCTGCCCGCCTGCTCCGTTGCACACATGCACAGGTGTGATTCAGGCCACTGAGCGTGACGAGTTCTCGTACCAGGAGATGATTGCGCACCTGCCCCTGTGTGCCCTGGAGGTCAGCCCACACACGGCAGCCAGCACACCCAGCCTGCTCTCCCCCTCCCCCTCCCCCTGCCCACCCTCACCCTCTCTCCCTCACCCTCACCCTTGCCCTTACCCTCTCACCCTCACCCATTCTCCCTCACCCTCTCATTCTCACCCTCTCCCCCTCACTCGTCAACCCTCACACTCTCACCCTCAGGCCACAGGACAGCCCTCAGCTTCCAGATTGTCAGCTTCCCAGTCCTAGGTCCTTAGCAAGCAATTACCTCTATCGCAATTGTTTTTATTAACATCTTTGACATCATGATCTTTGACATCTTTGACATCATGACATCATGATTTGCACCACCTTCCTCCCTTCCCCCTGATGCAGCATCCTGCAGCACCTGGACCTCGCTTGGGGCACCCACATTTTGTGTTGGTGGCAGTGATACCCTCCTGATCTACTGGCAGACACCTGGCTGCTCGCCTCATCCTCCTCATGCTCCTGCTGCTGCTGCTGCCGCTGCTGTTGCTATACACCTCGCTGCCCTGTGCCCTGCCCTGCAGTCTGCCCCCAAGAAGGTGCTGGTGGTGGGCGGGGGTGACGGCGGCGTGCTGCGTGAGCTAGCCCGCTACCCCAGCATTGAGCAGATCCACATGGCAGAGATTGACAAGTGGGTGCTGTGCCCCCTGGTGGTGGGGTGCAGATAGACCTCACCCTGACCCTGACCCTGACCCTGATCGTAACCCTAACCTTAACCCTATTCCTGTGGTCGGGTGCAGACAGACCTGACCTTGACCCTCACCCTATTCCTAAGCCGTATTCGAACCTTTACCCCATCGTGGGGAGTAGACAGACCGATGTAACCCTGACCCTATGCTTAAGCCTAACCCTGACCCAGTGTGGGGGTGTGGATGGGCATGGGGCTGGGGCAGGAGGTGCAGGGCAGGGTGTGAGCCTCAGGCTTGGTGGGTCAGGGTCCTTACTGGTGGTTTGTGGTGTGGGAGAGTGTTAAGAAGAGTGAGAAGCATGGATACTTTGAGGAGCAGGATTTACACTGGCTTGCGTAGGGGGAGGAGCTTTTGCATTGTGCATGGCATTGTGCACGGCAACAGCAACCACCAGCACGAGATACTGGGGATGGCATCAACAACATAATCAGCAGCACCATCAGCAGCAGCAGCAACAGGGGTTGCAGGAGGGGCAGGGGCAGGGGCAGCAGCAAGGGCAGCAGGGGCAGCAGCAGGAGGGGCAGGGGCAGGGGCAGCAGCAGCAGGGGCAGGGGCAGCAGCAGGGGCAGCAGCAGCAGGGGCAGCAGCAGCAGGGGCAGGGGCAGGGGCAGCAGCAGGGGCAGCAGCAGGGGCAGCAGCGTTGCCATGGTCATGCAGTACGCCTGGGGGTACTATTCAAGGCCTAGGCAGCACTCACTGCAGGAAGGGCGATACTGCTTGTGCCCCTGAAGAGGCAGGGGTGGGAAGGACATTAAGCACTAAAGGTGAAACACTGAAAGGGAAACTGACCGGAAGGCAAAGATGGGAGGCGCTCTATTAGGGTTCAAAGGGATGGCAGGAGGCTGACCCATGTTTCGAAGCAGCTGCCGGCTTGTTCCGTGCCGACTGTTGTCAAAAAACATGGCACATCACACTTGGCCTCTGTCTATCCTGTGACTGCCGCGGTCACACCTAATCCGCTGGAGTCCACATGGTGGGTCACACAATGCTGCATGTGACCTCACACTCCACCTTCACCTACCTTTGCTTAATGTATAGCCCAGGGCAGGGCGGTTCAGGCAAGGCAAACAAGCCTCGCTGCTGCTGCACTCCAGCTGCCCTACTCACTACCTTTGCCAGCAGGCTGTTTCCTTGCCTTCTTGCCCGCTACCTGCCTGGCCGACCTGCCTGCCTGCCTGCCTGCACCGCTGCCCGCTCAGGATGGTGCCAGAGACTGCCAAGAAGTTCTTGCCCAAGGTGACCCACCCACACCCCCAGCCCCAAAGGCCTGGACACTGGGGCAGCAGGGGCAGGCGGGGGCGGGGTAAGGCAGCAGCGGACAAGCCGGGGGGGGGCAGGGTCAGGTGGAGTCCAGTGCTATGGATGACGTTGGTGGGCAGTGTGGGCTGTGCAGAGGCAGGGTTGGTCTATCATGACATCATCTAAAAATCATGCAACTGGGCAAACATAAAACCAACACCGGATGCCTCCCCCCATAGCTGACCATCGGGATAGAGGAGACCAATTCCCATTGCCCCATGCTTAGGCCGGCCGCCCTGCTGCCCCCGCCTCCCTGCCCTTCCTCAGATGGCCGTGGGTTTCAGCGACCCGCGCGTCCAGCTGCACATCTGTGACGGCATCAAGTTCGTCCAGGACGCAACTGAGGGCGAGTACGACGCCATCATCGTGGACAGCTCAGACCCAGTTGGCCCGGCCGAGGTCTTGTTTGAGAAGGTGCGGCAGCGCAAGCTCTGGGGGTGCAGTGTACAGGGCTTGGGTTGAGGTATGCGGTGTGAGGAGATCCTCACCTGCCTGCGACTGCATGCTCTCCCTCCTATTCATGCCATTACAGCCTTTGTCAAGTCGACGCCCTCTTGCACCGCAGCGGGGGGGCGCTCTGCCAGACCTGCTGGCTTGGCTGCTTGCCTGCCTGCCTGCCTGCCTGCCTGCCTGCCTGCCTGCCTGCCTGCCTGTCTGGTTGGCTGGCTGGCTGGCTTTGCCCAGCTGCTGCTGCTGTTTGAGCAGACCTGGCACAACACCCCCACATAGACACTGGGGCTCTGGGCCCTGGTCCCAGGTCCAGGTGTGAGAGCAGTGTGACGCTGATCTGCCCGGCGCTGGCTTGCACTGACGCACGTGCTCTGCCTGCCCTGCCTTGCCCTGCTCGACCCTGCAGCCGTTCTTCGAGGCCCTGCACCGGGCAGTGCGGCCGGGGGGCATCGTGTGCACTCAGGCGGAGAGCTTGTGGCTGCACCTGGACATCATCAAGTCACTTGCCAACATGTGCAGGTGAGGCTTGTGTCTGTCAGGAGGGTCCGTCCACTGACGGGGGGTCCAGGGGTCAGGCGTGCGGGTCCTCTTCACTGCAGCCATGGGCACTGCCCCTGCTGCTGACCCCTTGACACCCCTGGTGCCCAGCCCCTCACCCCTCGCCCCATGCCACCTGAACCCCTGCTCATTCCCTCCAACTGCTGCTCCCCTTAGCGTGGCTGCACCCCTGCTACTCCTCCTCCTGCTCCTCCTCCTGCTCCTTCCTGCCCCCATTGTTGTGTGTTGTGCTTTGATGTGCACCTCCACTGCCTGCTCTCGCCTGTTGTGGTAAGGTGTTGACGATGAGGCCCCAGTGATGGTGCTGCTGGCGACCCGTGTCGGGGGCAGGCCCTGTGCCCTGGGCAATGTGTGCCTGTCAGCTGCTGACGCTCCTGCCCCTGTGTGTGTGTGTGTGTGCTGTACAACCCGCAGCCAAGTGTTTGTGGGGGGCAGCGTGTCATATGCCTACACCACCATCCCCACATACCCCAGGTGAGCTCCCACCCCCTCCCCACCGGCCCCATACCCTTTGCCGCACACCCCCTACCACACGCCCTGCCCACCACCCTGCCCATCACCCTGACCACCACCCTGCACACCATCCTGCCCAACTCCTATGACTGGGCACCTCTGATGGCCCCCCTGCTCCTTTCCTGTGCCCCTGCCCCTACCTGCAGTAGTGTTGCATGTGTTGCTTTCTTATGTTGCCACTGCTCGTGCTGCATCAAGAAACAGTTTGGAGGAGGCATGGTCGTGTGATGGCGGCATGGCGGCAGTGCTAGAGATACAGGGCCGTGCTCAGTCAACCCCAGGGTTGCACCACGGCTTGATCCTTGCCTCCCTTTGAAACTCCGTCGCGTGCATGCATATGCAACCCGCTCCTTGCCTACAGTGCCTTACTGTACCGAGCTGTCCGGTTCAGATTGAGTACGCGTGTTTTGCTGCCTGGTGCTGAGCGGCTCATAGCCACACTCTAGGTGCACACCCCCTCGTTGCGCAGTGGTCAAATTGGCATGATGCTGTGCGCTAAGGCAGTGCCTGGCAGCAGCGCGCCACTGGACCCTCGCACGCCAAAGCAGCCAGTGCCCTCGAGCGCCGCGTCCATCGAAGTCGGGAACCTGAGGTGGGTCGACAGGTAGCTGTCGCGTAGCAACTGCCGCCTCAAGACGCTGGAGAAACAGTGGCAGCAAGGGACAGCACCGGTACCGGCGGTTGCTTGTGGCGCGCGTGTCGACATTGAGCGGGGCCGTGCTTGTTGCTGTTGGGATGCGCAGGTACTACAGTCACGAGGTCCACACTGCGGCATTCGCGTTGCCGCAGTTTGCGAAGGAAGCGCTGTCAAGCAGTCTGACTTACCAATGACTTCCTACCAATTAGGATCAATAGCCTGCTGTAGATATGGCTTCTGCCGAACCTCGCCCATTTCTCTATAGAAGCCGTTTGCACCATGTGGCTGGCATACATTCAACAGGCATACGACGATGGCTAAATGTCAACGACGAGCAAATGTATGTGTGCGAGGTTGCTGGTTGTAGAAGAGCGTGGGACAGACGAGACACCAGACGAGGGTGATTACAGGGAGAGCCTAGAACACAGATCTGAGGCTAGCTCTCATACCTGTAGAAGAGCGTGGGACAGACGAGACACCAGACGAGGGTGCCTATGAATGCCTGTCACCACGCTAAGTACCAACTGTCACACAAAGTCACTCAAGTGCTGGACAGCTGGACCTGTCACCGGTGACAGATTAGATCTGCACCGGGGCGTGATTCACAACACTCCCACTCAGATGTACAGCTACTGAGTCGCAATCTAATTGTTCAACTTGAAAACAGTGCTAGCTGTTCCAGGCATACAGGCCTGTGCTTCTCACTCAACACCTCAATCCCAGTCCATGCTCCTTAAGTGGCTGGGCACATACAAGCTGTTTCAGGCGCATGCCTGTGCTTGTCTACATGCTGCTAATTCCACAGCCTTCCTTGGCATAGCCGAGCTTCACAGCTGCCAGGGGCTTAGTCATGACATCTGCCACCATCTCTGATGTGCTGCAGTAGGTGAACATCACTTCCCCACGTGCTGCTCGCTCCCTGGCAAAGTGGTGATGTACGCTGATGTGCTTGGATCGTGCTGAGGCCATAGGATTGTTCAGCAGCTGTAAGGCAGCCTGATTATCACACATGATGTTGACACATGTGCCAGGCAGGCCTAAGTCCTGCATGAGCTTCCTGAGCCAAACTGCCTCTTTCACTGCTCCTGATGCGGCCATGTATTCTGCCTCAGCAGTGGACATGGCAACCGTGGGCTGCAACCTGCTTGACCAGGAAATGGCTGCCCCATGCAGGGTAAACACATACCCAGTGGTGCTCCGGGCAGTGTCTTTGTCTCCTGCATAATCAGCATCACAGTATCCCTGCAAGCTATCATTGCCTCCGAATACCAGCCCCTGGCTGGCTGTGCCTTTGAGATAGCTTAGCACTGTCTTGGCTGCTGCCCAGTGCTGCTGTGTGGGGGAAGCCATGTGACGTGCAAGAGCTCCCACTGCATAGGCAATATCAGGCCTTGTGCAGCAGGACAGATAGAGCAGGCTGCCTACCAGGGCACTGTAGCTGTTGTGTGCAGTGTCCAAGGCATCACCTTCCTTCACTAGCTTAGTGCCTGGTGCCATGGGCACTGCCTTGCTGTGTGCTTCTGTCATGCTGTAGGTGCTCAGGAGCTCCTTAATGTACTGCTGCTGGTCGAGCTGCAGTGTGCCCTGAGCCCTGTCTCTACTGATCTGCATACCTAGAAACCACCTGGTCTGACCCAGGTCCTTGATGCCAAATACCGAGGACAGCCGTTGCTTCACAAAGTTAAGGCTGTCAAAGTCACCTTTCTCTGTGCACAGAAGGCAATCGTCTACATACACAAGCAGGTACACAGTGCCAGAGGAGCGTGGCAGCATGAACAGGGCAGGATCAGACTCTGATGCAAAGAAACCCATTCCCTCTAGCTCTTGCTTGAGCTTTGCATGCCATGCGCGTGGTGCTTGCCTGAGTCCATACAGTGCCTTCTGCAATCTGCACACTGTGTTAGGACTGCCCTCCTCAAACCCCTCAGGCTGCTGGACATGAATGACTTCGTCAGGCTGCAGTGTGCCATTCAGGAAGGCAGCCTCGACATCAATCTGGTGCACCTCCATGTCCCGTGCAGCTGCCAGTGCCAACAGCGCACGCAAGGTGGTGTGCTTGCTGACAGGTGCATACACGTCCCCCACATCCACACCTGACACTTGCATGAAGCCCTTTGCCACCAGTCGGGCTTTGAACTTTTCAATTGCTCCTGTGGCATCACGCTTGATTTTCAGCACCCACTTAGTAGGCAAGACACGTGCACCAGAGGGCCGTTCCACTAGAGTCCATGTGCCGTTAGCATGCAAAGAAGCAAGCTCAGTGTGCATTGCCTCACGCCAGGAATCAGCATGTGGTCCTGACAGAGCTTCAAGCACAGTGGGTGTGTCACTGGGGGGCATGCTGTCTGCCACGACAGAGTTGAGCTCAGGCTGTCTGAATCTGACAGGCATGACATGTTGCCTCTGGGGGTAGCGACGGGGAGCAGGTGCATCTGGTGCCGATGGTGAAGCAGGCTGTGACGCATTGGAGAGGATGGGTGCAGCAGATGGCACAGGTGAGGCCGGTGGAGGGAGCAGAGGATGGGGCCCAGGGCCCCTGAGGCGAGACCCAGGGCCTCTGAACCTGCCAATGCCAGAGGAGAGTTGATTGCTAGCTCCCACTGACCCCACACCAGGGCTACCACTGCCGGGTGGAGCAGGTGCGCTGGGTGCACTGCTGCTGTCACCGCTGGGAGCATTGCTGCTGGTACTGTTGCTGGGTGCACTGGGTGCACTGCTGCTGTCACTCCCACTGCTTTGAGCAGCGGAAGAGCTGGTGCTGCTTGCCTCCCCCCCAGCAGCACTTGCGCTGCGTCTGCTGGGGGAGGGACTGCTTCGTCTGTCAGATTCCTGCTGCTGCTGACGCTGTTGCTGCGCAGGAGGTTGCATATCAGGGGCAGGTGGTGGGATGGTTGTGAGGTAAACAGGGGCTGCAGGGCTGGGTGTGGCTGTCATTGAGGCTTGCACGGGCTGCTGCATTTGGAGGTGGTTCTGCAGCACGGCTGTCTCATCAATCTGCACATCTTTGCTGACCACCAGCTTGCCACCCACCCAGAGCTTGTAGGCTTTGCTGCCCACTGCATAGCCCAGGAAGATGCCCTTGACTGCTTTGGGCTGTAGCTTGTGGCGGTTGGGCTGTGTCACATACACCCAGGCAGTTGCTCCAAAGACACGCAGAGCAGAGAGGTCAGGCTTGCGCTGGTAGAAGGCCTCCCATGGGGTCAGGGACTGCCCTGTGATGGGCAGCAAATTTCTGACATAGTTAGCTTTGAGGGCAGCGTCAACCCAGAACCCAGGCGGCAGCTGAGCTGTGAGCAGCATGCTGCGAGTGCCTTGCATAAGAGTCCTGTTGAGACGCTCAGCTTTGCCGTTTTGTTCTGGGCAATAGGGCGCTGAAAACTGTTGCTGGATGCCTTTGCTGCTGCACCAGTCACGAAGAGCTTTGTTGGTGTACTCAGTGCCATTGTCAGACCTGAGAGCTTTGCAGCGCTGTCCTGACTGGGTTTCAAGCTCTGTTATGACACGCTGCACAGCTGTTGCGACCTGATCCTTGCTGGTTAGGAGCTGTATGACTGAAAGGCCTGTGTGCTCGTCAAGGAAAGTGGCTATGTAGCGACTGCCATCTCTGCCGCGGTGAGGCATAGGGCCACACACATCCATGTGCACCAGGCCAAGGGCAGCAGTGACAGGGGGAGCATTGGTAGGGAGATCAAAGTGGACACGCCTGTGCTGTTTGCCCATGGCGCATCCAGGGCACACAGCTGAGCTGCATGCTGCTGCTGCAAAGTCTGTCTTGCTAACCTGGACACCATTAACCATCCCTTCCCGCTGCATACGAGTGAGGACGGAAAACGAAGCATGACCACAGCGTTGGTGCCACACCTGGGGATCCAGTTCATTGGCTTGCATGCGGAATGCATGAGGGAATTGGTGTGTAGACAGCATCAGGATCGTACAGGTGATTGTCGTCGTCAGAGGAGCTGGGGACATTGGAGTGAGGCACTGCGTTGATGTACCACAGGTAGACCCCTGGGGCTGCTCGGCTGATACTCATGCTCCACTGCGGTGGATCACCTGGACCCAGGAGCTCACAGGAGTCCTGCTGGAAACGCAGAGACACCCCAGCACGAGTGAGCTCAGACACAGAGAGGTAGCAGTGTGCTGCTTGAGGGGCGTGCAGCACCCCAGTCACTTTCCACTGATCCCCCCGGCTGTTGGTGAGGTAAGTGGTCCCCTGCCCCAGGACGCTGATGCTGGACCCAGAGCCTCCCAGCTGCAGCTGGATAGGAGGATTGAAAGACCTGTAGTCTGAGAGGCAAGAGCGCCAGGGCATGACATGCTTGTTAGCACCAGAGTCAATCACCCAGCGGGGAAGCCTGGAGTAGAAGTCCAGGTGCTGCTCATCTGTCATCTGCATGGCGTCAGCAATGTGGTCTGGCACAGGAGTAGCTACAGGCTCTGTCCTGGATAGCTTTGGGAATTGAGGAGACTGTCGGACCATGAAGAGGACATTGGTCTGCTCAGAGTCGGCTGGGTTGCTGGCAGCTGTCGCTGTGGGCCTACCGCCTGCACCACCCCCCCGACCTGTAGGGCTGCTGCTCCTGGGCCTTTGGGGGCTCCAGCGTGCTCTGCTGCTGGGGCTGACAGGCCTGGCAAAGCCCCTGTGATCACGCTCATACTTGAAGCAGGTGGACAGGGTGTGGCCAGGGTTGTGGCAGTACTGGCAGACGGTAGAAGGATTGTTGGAGTGAGGGAGGTCTGTTGCTGCGCTGCTGGGATGCCCCACCCCTAGAGGCTGTGGGAATCACCCCCCCCCGACCAGCAGTGTAGCCCCCCCGAAACCCAGAGTGAGAGGACCTGCCTTTGGAGCCTGATGGCGTACCCCTACCCCTGGTGTAGGTGAAGGAGGAGCCAAATAGAGAAGGGCCAGGCTGGAGTTGCTGCTCCTGCTGCAGGTCGGCTTCAGCCTGCAGAAGGACTTTCTTCACAGCATCAAGCTGTGCAGCGCCAAGAGTAAGCTGGTATCTGAGCATCTGGGTGGAGAGTTTGAAGTCAGGAGGCATGGCATTGAGGACAGCAAGCATGAGGGAGTGCTCAGTGGTTGCACAGCCAGCTGAAGCAAGCTCATCTCGCAGCAGCATGGTTCTGCTGAAGAATTGAGCGACGGATTCCTCAGGCTGCATTCGCAGCTGGGAGAGCTGGGTTTGCAGCTGAGACTGGCGAGCAACTGAGACCTGCACGAATTCTGCGGATAGCTGATCCCAGGCTTGTTTGGCTGTCGGAGCAGCGCTGACATCTCGCGCATGCTGATTGCTGACAAACTGTAGAATGATATTGCGCGCTTTGAGATTAGCGGTGGCATCAGCTGCGACTCTGGCAAGCTGAGCGTTGTGGGCGTTCTGCTGAGCTGGAGTGGCATCAGCAGCGAGAGCAGGAGGGGCAATCAGAGGGCCGTTTTCGACCACATCCCAGACGTTGTGCATCTCTAGCAAGCCACGGAGCCTAATAGCCCAGATCTGATAGTTGTCTCTATCGAGGATTGGCGGAGTGGCACCGCCACTAACAGTGATGCTAGCCGACATAGTAGAACGGCTGCAGATGACCCTGAAGCAACTTACGTGTTGCGCGTCGTGGTGTCTTTGGATTCACCACGCACAGCAGTGGTGCTGTGGGCCCATAACCCTGTAGAAGAGCGTGGGACAGACGAGACACCAGACGAGGGTGATTACAGGGAGAGCCTAGAACACAGATCTGAGGCTAGCTCTCATACCTGTAGAAGAGCGTGGGACAGACGAGACACCAGACGAGGGTGCCTATGAATGCCTGTCACCACGCTAAGTACCAACTGTCACACAAAGTCACTCAAGTGCTGGACAGCTGGACCTGTCACCGGTGACAGATTAGATCTGCACCGGGGCGTGATTCACAACACTGGTGGTGGTGCGAGGTGTGCATTCAAGGATCACCATTTCGGGCGGGGCAAGATTGCGTCTTGGCTGCCTTGGCCGTGCATGCGTCGGGCGTCTGGGTTGGAGTAGCTCATGTATGCGGCCCACTGGAATGGATCGAGCATTTCGTATCCAAGGAGCACAGCGGGCGGTAACTGCACCATGCCGGATTCTACCACCGGCACGACGTGCGAGCGAGTGCTCGCCAAAGCACCGCTAACTCCGCCGTTGCCTCCGTGCTCGGTTCCGCCGTTTGTTGCGCCCGTTGAGCTACTTGCAAGCATCTTGTCTTTGGGACTTGTATGAAGGGGCCCAGCGTTGCGCCGGCCGGTGGGAGGTTTGCCAGACCTCGGTACACTAGCTTTGGACGGGCTGCTGCCGGCGCCATCCCGTCCTTCTCCGTTCAACGGAACATCGCGGTGAGCAAGCGCGTCCGGGGATGATTGTAGTGCATCAGCCGTCATGCTTCCTCGCCGCGCTGCCGGTGCAAGTCCCGGCGACGCCTGCCGCTGCGACCCCGTCGCTCCACCGTCCCCACTACTACCTGGAGACGAGCTGGCTGCTCTCGCGCCTTCGCCTGCAGCCGCCCTGCCATGCTCGCCTCTGGGGCTGTTACGTGAGTCAGGGGCAGGACTAGCTCCTTCCTGCTGCCCAGGTGGGTTGAGTTGCTGCTGCTGGGCGGCATGAGAGGGAGAGGGGGACAGGTTGCCCAGCGGCAAGGCCATTGTCGTAAGGAGGAGGGGGGCTTGAGAGGGTGGGCAGTTGAAAGCTCTGGGTGACCTGAGGGTCGCACCCAGCTGCTCCTGGCCTAGCCCTGGCAGGACAGGCGACAGGGGAGGGCTGGGAAGCCAGGTCCCCTCACCTCCCCCTCCCCCTCCTCCTCCCCCTGCACCCGCCTCCTCCCCTTTCTTTAACCCCCCATTGCCCAAGCCAGTGCTGGTGTTCATGCTGCCACCCTGCCCGCCCTGCCGGCTAGCTGAAGCTGGGCGTGTGGGATAGCCCCCTCCCCCTCCCCCGCCTCTGCTGCTGCCACCCCACCCCACCTCCTCCCCACTGTCGTTGCCACGCCGGTCAGCCACTGCCCCCTGGGCCCGCCCTGCTGCCGCTGCCCCCACCCCCCCAGCCCCATCACTGCCCTGCCTACCGATATACACTTGCTGCTGCTGTGCTACCGACTGCTGGTGGGGTGGCCGGGCAGGGGTCCCCTCAGCCCTGCCGCCCCCGCAAGACTGCCCCCCGTCCCCGGCCCCCGGCCCCGCCCGCCCCCCACTGCGTTTGTTGCGAGATCCGCCGCCAGAGGAGTCGCGGCACTGGCGTGAACGAGGGTCCCCTGACAGCCTGCGGCTGGGCTGACGCTGCTCCTGGGTCCAGGCCGCCCCGGGCCACCCCCCCAGCCCCCCCTCCCCGCTGCCCCCCCTCCCCGTCCCCTCCTCCTCCCCCACCTCCGTCGTGTACCCATACTGCGGGCGGCGAGAGGGCCAGCGCTGCATGGCTGCATGCAAGCTCTGCTGGAAGAGCTCCATGTGGCGCTGCACACAGCTGACGGGCTGCAGGGGCTGGCTGGGCGCCTCCGTCTGGATGTCGTAGCGGTGGTGGTTGCGGCGGTTGTCGATACGGGCCAGAGCCGTCATGCCGGGCGGCAGCGACCCCAGCACTGCGGTGTGGGCGAGGGTGGTGGCGTGATGGTGGGCTTTGGGGTCTGGGTCACACTCGTTGCCGGCTTGGTCACTCCAATGGGAGGGGTGGTCACTCCTGCCAAGGATTTGAAGGCCTTTGTGGCGCTGGATGAGGTGCCAGCCACCACCACCACCGCCATTGGGGCCACCAGAGCCCCAGGGCGCCCCTCCACCCCACCCAGTCTGTTGCTTGTTGCTCCAACCACCACCCTCCGCCCTTGGGTGTGACCCAGCCCTGGCTGAGGTGTGACCTAGGTGGTTCCCAGTGTGATCAGATCCTCCACCTTCCTGACCCCGCTTCCCCTTGGCTGCATGCAAGGGAAGTGGTGCAGGAGGTGTGAGGGAGGGTGGCCCGTGTGTGAGAAAGTGTGAACCAGAAGTGAGGGCCCAGGAGTGAGCGGTGGCGCTGGGAAGAGGAAGGCCAGTGTGCCTGTCCCTCACTGGGTTTACGTCCAGGGCTTGTATGCTCTGCTGCAGCGACATGCCCTGAAGCAGGGTGGCCATGCGGGAGGGGGAGGACACCCCTCCCCCTGCTGCTGCTGCTGTTGCTGCTCCTGCTGCTGACCCCCCACCAGCCGGCCCCCCCCCTGCCCCTGCCGCTGCTCCGCCTGCTGCTGCTGACTGGTCAGGAGAGCTGAAAGGTGAGGGGGAGGGCGAGGGGGAGGCCAACAAGGATTGCATGGCGGCTTGGGGCCGAGAAGTGTGATTAAGATCTCCTGCATCGCCAAGGCAGGTAATCAGGGTTGAGAGTTTGGGGCGTACAGGCAAGAGTGAGTGAGAGAGAGAAAGAGAGAGAGAGAGAGAGAGAGAGAGAGAGAGAGAGAGAGAGAGAGAGAGAGAGAGAGAGAGAGAGAGAGAGAGAGAGAGAGAGAGAGGGGGGAGGGAGGGAGTGGGAGAGAGAGAGAGAGAGTGCAGTCGTCTAGTGTGTTGCACGTGTCCATGGGAAAGGGCACCACTGCTGCTGAGTGTAGTCGCCCCTGTCTGGTCACTGTTGGTGTGTGTTGCTGCAGTACAGTACAGCCAACATGGCAGGCCGTGAAACCACTGCAACCCCACAAGCGCTCCATGCCTCCACCAAAACCATCATGCAAAAGTGTGACTGTGCCTTCATTCACTACCTGGCCATGTTGCAGCTTTGTGTCACCATGCATATCCATGTCTTGCTGCATGGCACTTGCATGCTAAACTAATTTGATACTGCGTGCGGTCCCTCCGTCTGGCCCCCCTCCCAGCTGCCCCCCTCACCCTCGGCCTGCAGGTCAGCAGCCGGGGCGCCCACGCCCCCAGCAGCAGCAGCCCCAGTGCCGGGGTAGGTGGCAGCGCCGTAGCCAGGGGCTCGCCTGGCCCTGGTCCTGCTGCTGCAGCCCGGCAAGGCGACCCGCAAAATAGGCCGACTTGAAGGTCTGCGCGCCCGACAGAAGCTGCGGGGCAGCAGGGGGGCAGCAGGGGGGCCCAGTAAGGGCAGGGGGGGTCCAGTGAGGGCAGGGGGGCAGGGGGGGCAGGCGGGGCCAGCCAGGGGGCAGGGGGAAGCCCTGCGGCAGCAACAACCTGGTACACCTGGTGAAGACCAGGGGGGCAGGCGGCAGAGGCAGGCACGAGAAGACATGCAGAAAAAGCTGCAAGCCACGCTAACCTTGGTTGTGGAACCTGTTTGGAGGGCAGGGGAGGGGGTCAGATGATGACCATGCATGTCGCCCTTACCCCCCCCGTGCACACGCTCCTCCCCCTCACTCACAAACTGCTCACTCCCCTCTCGACCTCGTCCCATAATCTTCAAACTTCCCTTCGCCCTCACCCCTCACACCACCCACCTTCCCCCCTGCACACACCCTGCCCCCCCTCCACCCCTTCCCTCAATAGAAGAAGAATAAGAAGAAGACTACCGTACTCTCCCTTTTGATTCGCGTCCGCGAATCGTTTTTTAGGCCTCGCGAAATCGCGAACGAGTAAAACAATGTGATTTTCGGCTGAATCGCGAAGTGGTCAAACAATTATTTGACCTGCGTAAATGGTGTTGCGATGGACCGCTTCGTGGTCCGTGGCATCAGTGCCGACGACGCAGCCGAAAATTTGCTACGCCAGGTTGACCAACACGATGAAATGCTCAAAGGGCACTCGATCGTCAAGATGCGGCTATTGAGAAGCCACTCCCACTCCCACTCCCACTCCCACTCCCACTCCCACTCCCACTCCCACTCCCACTCCCACTCCCACTCCTACTCCCATTCGCACTCCCACTCCCATTCGCACCCACTCCCATTCGCAAGCAGGCACAGTTGGTGTGCAACACTAGCAGCAGCGCCAACAGCAGCGACGCCAACACTAGCAGCGCCAACACTAGCAGCGGCGACAACAACAGCAGCGACGATGGCAGTGCCAACAATGAGGGGTGGGTAGTAGGCAAGTCAGCGGGTGGCCCCACGAAGTCAGTTGTTGGGGTGGTTGGTCAGGCTGGGGCAGCAGCCGGGGTGGCTGGCTGCACCAGGTCTGCTGCAAGGGTGACTGGCCAAGCTGGGGCAGCAGCTCGGGAGGCTGGCCGCACCAAGTCAGCCACTGGTGTGCTTGCCTTGGCGAAGGCTGCGGCATGGGTGACTACTAGGGCACGCAGATTTGGCTTGGCAGTGACTTGGCTTCGACTTGGCTTGACATAGTGACATGTGCACAAAGTGTGCTACCCATGGGGGATTAACTTGGTATGCAAGCAATGGCTGTATTGAATATTTTCAAGCACACCCACATTGTTAAAGCTGTGTTTTGCTACAACTTTTGCATCGGGAAAAAGTAAACAATTGTTTTTTTGGGTCGGGAACGAGTATTTAATTATAATTTTCGGGGCCTCGCGAATCAAAAGGGAGAGTACGGTACTCCGGTATTCACCGGCGTGCACTAAGGGAGGAGCTACCGCCTGTAGGGGGCGCGGCCTGCTCCCACCATCGAGCCAAAGAGGTGGCGACCCCCCTACTCTCCCTCCACCCCTTCCCTCACCCCCCTCTCAACCGCACACCCTTCCATTCCTCCCTCCTCTCCCCCCCACCCCACCCCCACTGCCGCTGCTGCTGCCCCTGCTGCTGCCCCTGCTGCCACTGCTCCCAGGCCTCCCTGCCCCTCCCCCCTCCCCCCCGCCCCCTCACCGCTTGCAGCCCGGGCGGCAGGGCGGGCAGCTGGTCAGTCGGCAGCCAATAGGCCTTGACCTGCGTGTCTGCCTCCACCACCTGGCCGGGCGGCAGGCTGCTGCCCAGCAGGTCTAGCGGCTGCAGCACTGACACCGTGTCACAGTCGTACGCCACAGGCCTACGGGGCGGGGGTGGGGGGCAGGGCATGGATGTTAGGGGGGGAGGGGAAGGGTGGGCGGGGGGAGGGGAAGAAAGAGGAGGAGAAGGAGAAGGAGGAGGAAGAGGAGGAGGAGGAGGAGGAAGATAAGGAGGAGGAAGAGGAGGAGGGGCAGGAGGAGGAGGAAGATAAGGAGGAGGAGGAGGAGGAGGAGGAGGAGAAGAAGGGGGCATCATCTACCCCACACACCCCGCCCTTCCCTACCTACCCTGAGCTGTCGTTCCCTCGGCCCCCTCCCCCTCGCCCCCCCTTCACACCCACATGCTCCCCTCCTCCAGAGCCGCCCTGCGTGATGCAGACAGGGCTGGTCCCCCGCCCCGCCCGCCCCTGCTGCGCCGCACAGTGGCTATGCCCTCAGCCAGCAGCAGCAGCCGGGGGGCAGTGCCCGGGCGCAGGGGCAGCATGCAGGCGCCGGGCGGGTACACCGCCACATGCAGCGCGTCTGACAGCAGGTCCAGCTCGCCTAGCGCCACCCCGGCAAACAGCGGGTGGCAGCGCAGGTACAGGAGGCGGTCCTGGGGGCAGGGTTAGGGTTAGGGTTAGCCTAACCCGGGGTGTGACACGGAGGTGTGACACAGGGTGTGACATGGAGGTGTATAACAAACAGGGGCAGTGAGAGGGAAGGGAATAGGTGGCGGCGGGGGCAGGCAGCCAAGAGGGGTGATGGGGTTAGGGGTGAGGGCCAAGAGGGGTGGGCGGCACCAAAGCAGATGGCAACAGATGGCAACAGATGGCAACACCAAAGCAGGTGATGAGCTGCAGGAGGGCAAGGGAGGGGCGGTGCATCATGGCTCCATTCAGGCCGTCAGCCATGATGCATGTCAACCTCCCCAACAGCACGTGGCATGTGGCTGCCTGTTGATGCTGCTTCACCACACCCCTTCACAGACCCAGCAGGTAATGCTTCACAGGATGCTTCCTGACGCCCCTGGTGGTTTTGACCCTGCATGCAGCAGAGCCTGGTGGCAGTCTAGGCCCTGCCTACCTGCTGGCGTAGGCCCAGTATTGCCTTGAAGGCGTGCAGGAAGTCGGTGCGGGTCAGGGACAGCAGCACGGCGCCCTCGCTCACCACCACCACGTCGGCCTGGGAGCTGGCACCACCCTAGGGGGAGGGGGGCAGGGCAGGGGCAGGGGCAGGGGGGGGGGGTGAGGGGGAGCCCAAGGGAGGGCAACTTACCGCCACCACCCCTCCCCCCCCCTCCTTGTACCATCTTCTCACCACCACTCCACGACGAACCTCTCATCCCCCTCCTCCTCCTCCCCCTCCCTCCCACCCCCCAGCCCCTTCTCCTCCCCCTCCCTCCCACCCCCCAGCCCCTTCTCCTCCCCCTCCCTCCCACCCCCCAGCCCCTCCTCCTCCCCCTCCCTCCCCCCTCCCAGCCCCTTCTCCTCCCCCTCCCTCCCCCCCCCCAGCCCCTTCTCCTCCCCCTCACACCCTGACCCCGTTCACCACCCCCCGCTCACCAGCAGCGCGGCCTCCCCGCAAGCGTCCCCTCGCTTCAGCGTGGCCATGGTCCTGAAGTGCTGGGGGCCAGCCCCAGGGGAGGTGGCGGCGGAGGGGGGGGGAGGCCCCAGCTGGGGCCCCGGCCGGCTGCCTTTCCTGTCCCTCCCCCCCGAGCTGGTTTGGGAGAAGGGTGAGGCGGGGGAGAGGGGGGACGGGGGGGTGGGGAGGAAGGGGGAGGGGGGGTGCCTGGGGGAGAGGGGGGGTGTCAGAGGGGGAGGGGGGGCGGCAGAGGAGGAGGTGGAGGAGGGCAGCTGGGGCACCCTGACGCTCAGCTGCAGGGTGGCAGCAGGCAGGGGGCAGTAGGTGGGTGCATGGCCCCCCCCTCTGGCTGCTGGCCCAGCCCCAGGGCCTTGTGTCAGGGGTTCATTGATCAATGCTGGTGGATGCACTACATGAGTCAGGGGGTGTTGGGATCCAGTCACTGCCCCCTGGCCCAGCCCCAGGCTGCTCGACCCTGCCTTTCACTTGCCCACCCTGACCTTGCCTACCCTGCCCTGGCCTGACTGCACCTGACTGCACCTGACCTTGCCTGGGCTTGACTGTGGCTGTGGGCTCTGTGGCAGTGGCTGTGGCAGTGGCTGTGGACTCTGCTCCTTCCTGAGCCCCTCCACCCAAAGCCCCCCACTCTCTGCCTCCCCCCCTGCCCCTACCCCCTGCTCGCCCCCCTGAACCCCCCCTGCACCTGGGTTGCTGTGAGGAGCTGGTGGGGCGGGTGCGGTGGAAGGAGGGGGACCATGTGGCGCAGCTCAACTGCTGACCCCCCTGCCCCCTGTCCTCACCAGCCAGCCGTGTGGCGCTGTTCAAAGGCTGGCTCAGGCCCCTGCCCGCCCCCCTGCCCCCCTGCCCCTGCTCCCGCCAGCCAGCCTGACCTTGCCTTCCAGGATGAAGAACAGCTTAGTGGGCTGGGAGGCGCGCGCCATCACACACTCATGACGCACCAGCACCTGCAGCCGGGCAGCAGCAACAGCAACACATCCTAGCACACTCAGCGGCAGCAGCAGCAGCAGCAGGGGCAGGAGCGGCGGCAGCAGGGGCAGCAGCAGCAGCAGCAGCAGCTGGGTCTTGAGGGAGCATCAGCTAGGCCATCATGTTGTTGCTGCTGCCCAGCTGTGTGACCCCTACAGGCCCTGCCCCTGCCCTAGCCCTGCCCTGTATGGGGAGCACAGCGCACAGGGCATAGAGCACAGAGGGCAGAGCATAGGGCACAGGAGCACAGCGCATGGGGTAGGGGCTGCCCCTGCCCCTGCCCCAGCCCCTGCCCTGCTGACCATGCATTAGTGCCCCTGCCCCTGTCCTGCCCCTGCCCCGCCCCTGCCCCTGTCCTGCTGCCCCTGCCCTGCTGCCTATGCCCTGCACAGAGCACAGAGCAGGGGGTAGGGGTAGGGGTAGGGGTAGGGGTTAGGGTGTGCTGCTGACCTCAGTTTGCAGCGCCCTGGCCAGCTCATGCTGCAGCGCCTCGGGCCATAACCTGAAGAAGGGCGCCAGGCGGCTCACTTGCTCCTGGACATAGCTGCGGGCAAGCAGGCAGATGGTGGCAAGGGAGGCATTGCTGTGGTAGGGCGTTGCTGCAGCTGAGGGCATGGGGTGTGGTGGGGAGCCTGATGAGCAGCTGTGGCAGGGAAGGCGGCAGGGATAGACAGCAGGGTAGCCAGGGTAGTCTGGGGGTGGGCAGCCCAGTGCTCTGTTGTGGATGCTGGCGCAGCCTCCGATAACCAGCTGGGCAGGGGCAGCAGCAGCTGGGCAGCAGCAGCTGGGCAGCAGCAACCGCAGCATCAAGGCCGCTGCAGCATGATGGCTGCTGTTGGGACAGGGGCTGCTGCTGATGGGCGCTCCTAGGGTCCCTAGACATGTGGCTTGGTGGGGGCGGTGACACATGCAGCAGCAGCCCCCGCTGCTGGAGGGCGCTGCAGCCCCAGGAGGCCGGTGACGTGTCCGCAGGTGCCTGCAGGTGCGCGATTCCAACTACAGCAGCGGCATCGGTGTCTGGCCCTGGTCTTATTCTGCCAAGTGGCACCTGACCAGCAATGTCCCTGTGGGCCCTGACCTGCACCGGCCAGGCGCTAGAGGGATTCGGGTTTCGCACTGGGACCTCCCTGAGTTGCATAGGCCAGGCGGGGCTGGCTGGAGAATCTGGGTTCCGCACTAGGCCCCCCTCCCTGAGCCGTCACCGGCCAGGCGCTGCGCCCTGCTCTGTCTTCTGTCTTTGCTGTGCTTCCTGCCGGAAAGCTTTCCTGCCGCAGCAGCGACTATGCCGTGGAGGTGCAGCTGCAGCCATCATTATGGCCTGCTGCAGGCTATACATATGCAGGGGTCCCAGGTAGAGTAAGTAAGTAAAGCAAGTAAAGCTAGCAGCACCTGCTAGCAGCATCAGCAATAGCAGCAGCAGCAGCACCTGCTAGTGGGTTTGTGGAGCTGAGCACTGAGCCAATGACCACAGCTGCCACAGCTGCCATAGCTGCCGTCTGAAGCTGCTATAGCTGCCGTCTGAGGCAGCAGCAGTCACAGCTGCAGCTGAGGGCCCCGCCAGTCCGTGGGCTGAGGGCCTGGGTTAGGAGCTAGTTGCGAGCAGTGGGCTACAGCTGTTCCAACAGCTGTGCTCACCACCACTGCTGCTGCCTCATCGCTACAGCTGCGGCTGGCCCCTACTTGACACCTGGCTGTTAGGGCAGGGAGGTTGCACTGCCCTCTGAGCTCTGCTCTGAGCTCTGAGCTCTGCCCTCTGAGCCCTGGTGGGGGCGCTGGCGGATGGGGACCTCGCACTGGGGGGTCCAGGACCTCCTTTGCATTCCCCATGAGGTGAACCCAGGAGCAGCTGTCAGGGCAGGGAGGTTGCACCGCCCTCTGAGCTCTGCAGGGGGCGGCTTGCCCCTTACGGGACCCAGGGGCCCCTACAGACCAATGGGCCCAGGGTGCAGGTGAAGACAGGCGGAGGGCAGCACCACTGCTGCTGCTGCTGCTGCTGCCAGTGCCCAGCGGGTTGAGATACAGGGTGGGGCTGCAGCTGGGTGGGGTGAGATTGGGGATGGGGGTTGCTGGGGGTGAGGTGGGGCTGCAGGGTGAGGAGGGGGAGGCTGGGTGGTAATGCAACCGGAGTGGGTGGAATGGGGCAGGCAGTGCGGTCCAGGTTGAGCCAGATTTGTGCGGGTTCAGTCTTAAGGCTATGCGCCAGCCTTGGGGTGAAAAACCTGTCACAAGCTGCTGCTGCTGCTGGTGCAGCATGGGGCTGCGCTGCTGCTCCACCCCCATTCAGGTTCTGGCATGGCGCTGTTCTGTGCTACGGCTTGGTGCTGTGATGTGCGGTGATGTGCAATGGCATGGTGTTGTGCTTCGCTGGGCTGGCATGATGGTTTATAACATTGACACAACCTCAGCTGGCAGTGCAGGCACAGCCATGCTGCAGTTGGCCATGAGCACAACAGCCCACTGCCAAGCTCGTTGTGTGCTGCCGAGGCTGGTGGGTGCGCTGTGCAGGACAGCAGCCTGGGTGCAGACCGCGGCTGACCGTCAGGTCTGCAGCTGGCCTCCTGCTTTCTTCCAGCTGCTGTGCGGATGGATGGAGACTGACACTAGAATGGGCAGGCGGGTGGACTAGTGGTAGGGTGAGTAGCAGATGGAATAGTAAGAGGAGTAGCAGCCTCACTTGATATCCTCCTCTGTGCGCTCCTGAGGCGGCTTTTGGCACAGCTTGGTCAGCTTTTTGCTGCCATCGGCATGCTGGGCTGACTCTTGCACTTCATGCTTGCTGCAGTAATTGGAGCAGCAACGTCGCAGCACTGGTGCGTTTGTTGCCTGGAGCAACTCCCGGAACAAGACTGCAACATGTGCAACATCGACCTGTGCAAGCGAGGTGCGCTTTGCGAAAGCTTGCGCGACTCGTTGTACAATGCATCCAACTCTGCACTGGCAGGGACCCCAGCTACGCGGCTCCAACTCGAAAATGTGTAGTCTCGCAGCCCATCCATCCACACAAGCCCGTTCCCCCATGTACGCTCCAACGGGCTGCGCACTTACGATGCGATTGGGTGTGATGCGGTCATTTCAGGCATTTGCTCAAATGCTTCATTGTGCCTTGGTATTTCAACCTAGTCGATTGGGGAAACCTTAGCAAGCACACAGAGACACCTGGGGGTAAAGGTGTGTTTGTAAACACATATTTCTTCCTTTGGAGTGTGTATGAGGACCCAGTCATTGTGAGGGGCGCACCGCCGGCCTGTGATGCCACCTGCCCCTGCTGTTGGTGCACCCTACTGCCCTGGCTGGGCGGCGGGGCCCTTCTCAACTCTGCTGAGCAGCACTGCCACTCATAGAAATTAATCCCTGCGTTCTTCCCTGCATTTTTTACCAACCTTGTCCGATCGGGCTGAAATTTAGATAGATGGTGTTTTGCAGAAAACAAAACATATTGTTTTTTGAAAATGTTTCTCAAAAACAATATGTTTTGTTTTCTGCAAAACACCATCAAGTAAAATTTCAGCCCGTTCGGACAAGGTTGATTCAAGGATTAAATTCTATGAGTGGCTGCTGCTGCTGCTGCTGCTGCTGCCACCCGCTGCTGGCTTGCATGGTCCCCCACATTCACCACACCCGCCCCGACACTGCAAGCAGCTATTGTGGCTATGCATGCGGCTCTGGTTCAAACCCGAGCTATGGCCGCAGCTACCTCCTGCAGCCGCACTGCACCACGAAGTGTGGCTTGCTGCAGCATCATTGCATGCAAGGCAACAGACATGCAAGAGGCTCGGAGTGGGACTCCCACTGGGAGTAAGGAGAACAAGCAGCGCTGGCTTGGGATGGGCTGGAAGGGGGGGGGGAAGAGAGAGCAGGGGGTGGTGGCTTGGGGTGGTGGTGGCTTGGGCTGGGAGGGAGGGAGGGAGGGAAAGGGGAGCAGGCAGCGAACAAGAGAGTGGTCGGGAGGGCTAAGGGGGTGTAGACTGGACGGTGGTGGGCCGGAAGGTGGTGGGGAGACTGGATGGTGCGTTAGTGCATGCTGTTGCTGAGCTGGTCTGATTGGTTTGATTATCGCCGGTCAATGTGAGATTCATCTCCCGCCAGGCACTTAGTGCCCTTGCCCAGTGTCCTTCCTAGTATCTTATGACAACACTGGTGGCGGTGGTGTGGGGGCCAGTGGGCCATGTGACAACGAAGATGAGGGGTAACAGAACCCACCTCACAAGTGATGCTGCCTGGGCTGATGGGCTGAACAACGTCTCGCTCCGCTACGCCGCACTGTAAGCTGTATCCGCTGATGACTCCGCTGAGGTCTCCGCTGAGGTCTCCCCTGCAGGTCTCAACTGTCAGCAGCTAACTAGCAGCTAAGGACGTGTCCTCAAATGCAACGGCTGTCAAAGGACGGACACGCGCACAGTGTGACAGCGGACAGTATAAAAGCTGCCTTTTACCTCAACTCGGTCTCTTACTCGGCGCAGGCAATTGTTGCCAGCGCCGAGTACTGGTCGGTTGTAGCCCAAGCTTTCGTACCAGTGTGGCTAGATGCCGTGCAATCACCCAATTAATGTTAGCTAGATAGTTGTGGCCGGTTAATGTGAGATTTGCTTCAGGGATGCGGCTATGGGTCAAGAAACAACAAACACTGTGGAGAGGGGGAAGGGTGAGGGGGTAGGTGTTGCCTTCTGTGCACGCCGGCCCCGGTGATGGGTTTGGCGTCGCGCGAATGCAAAGATTAGTTCAACACGCGCTGGGTGTTGGCTAGTTGTGCACCATCAGCTCACTGCACCAGGCAGATGAGTTCACAGGGATGGGGCTGAGCGTCCCAAGGATACCCAGTCTCACCGGTTTGATTTGTCCGCGGTCACATGGGGCAGCCCGCGAGCAAATACTGATGGGCAGAAAACTCAGCTGCACTTTCAACGACCGGTGCGGCAATCGCAACCTTGGCCGGTGTGTACCGTGTGATGAGTTATAACGTGAAGAGTACCACCATACACATTGGATCCCACGATTGCATGACGTTCCAGGTTGTGGTGCCGCACGGGTGGCCCGGTAAAGCCGATGGGCGGCTCCGTGAGTGCGACAACCTGTATTCTACATCGCATCGGCAGGCTGCTGCACAGGCGTTCGCTGGTTGCACGCGCGCACTGGGTACTCCGGCTCCGCTCTTCACACTCGTTCACTGGGTGGCAGTTGGTCCCGGGGCACCAACTCCAACAGCAAGCTGCGCCGGTGCGCCACTCCCTCTTGGACGCTGATGCGCACAGCGCAGGGGTCAAACACACGGAACTGCATGCTGCCGTCCCTGCGTGGAACCCAAGGAACACCACGGCCCTGACAACGCAACCACACTGACAAGCCAGGCCGTGCGGCTATGTCTACAGGATGGGGACTAACTTACTTCTCATTCGGCAGCCCTCGCCCCGTCAAGCGCAAGTGACGGTCAACATGAGCATCGAAGCCCTAGCGCTCGGGGTAGAAACCCAGTCTCGGTTTCACGGAGTGAGCAGCAGTTTCACCCACCGCGCGGTAACGGTTTGCTTCTCGTCGTCCAGCACGTACTCTGGCTCGACAGCGGCTTTGCCGCTCCTGGCTGCTGTGGCTACCGCCCCGGCGCTGTTGTTGGCATCGGTCGCAGACCTCGCAGTCAAGTACAGCGGCCCCTCAATACCGAACTTGGGCACAAAGACTACGAGTCCGTTGCTCTTCACCTGCCGGGGCGAGATGGGGATCGCAAGGCGCTTAGCATGGCGAAGATGCAAGAGCGGCAACGTGCAGCAAGGATGCATAGTGAAGATGCAAGGGCGGCAACGCAGATTGAAGATGCATGACAAATATGCAATGGCGGGAACAGTGCTATGCGATGCTGTTGCGTGACGCAGGACGCCAATTGACATGCAATGGTGCGAATCAACGCTATCATCAGCAAGTGCGGCTCTGTCGCCGTACCTTGGTGACTCGCGCATCCGCGAGTACCGTGCGGCCGTTGAAGAACAACAGCGTGTGAAGCTCAACACTGGATCGTCCCGCCAGCTGTGCGTTATGATGCCGTGTGTTTAGGTTCTCGGCGCAAGCACGCAGCGCAGCCCTGAGACCACTCAGTCGACCGCATTCAGCGTTACATCCAACACCTACTCACTCCGTCTCACTCCCACACTGTCGCTAGTTTAGTTTTTTGGCCCGCGGCCGCAAAAACGCCCGGCTCGGCCCGCCCGCCCCGCCTTGCTCACCTGTCCCTGGCGCTGTCAGGCAGCGGCTCCAGCTGCAGGGACGCGGCCAGCAGGCGATGCACCACCACATCCGCGTACCTACAGGCCATGACCCCCGGCACACTGTCCAGCGCAAGTAAACCCTAGGTTGCGACCTGCCCTGCTGCTGCTGTTATGTGGATAGGTAGATGGAAGGGTGGGCAGTGAGAAGTAGGGTAGGGTGGCTGCTGCTGCCACTGACCTGCGGATGGGTGAGGTGAAGTGGGTGTAGATGGGTGAGGCCAGCCCGTAGTGATGGTACTCCGCCACAGCTGCGAGCAAGGGGCGGGGCAGTGAGGGCAGCAGGGTGGTGAAACCAGCCACTGCTGCAGCTTCAAGGATAGAGGGGAGGAGGAGAGGGAGGAGGAGGGAGGGGGGCGGGGCACGCAGAGCCCACCAGCTGACTGACCTGGCTGACCCAGCTGCTTAGCTGAGGAGCTGTCTGCCGCTGTCTGACGTGGCTGCTTCTGCTTGGCCTTGCCCTTGAGCAGCTCTGTTCGTAGTAAACAGGCACTCCCCCCACCCCATTCACTCACTCACCCACCCACCCACCCACCCACCCACCCACCCGCCCGCCCGCCCGCCCGCCCGCCCGCCCGCCCGCCCGCCCGCCCGCCCGCCCGCCCGCCCGCCCGCCCGCCCGCCCGCCCGCCCATGCACCCACCCCTCAAGCCCCTTCCTGCACGGGGTATGTGCATGTGGCCAGGGGTTGGCCAGGGTTCCCACCCCCCTGCCCCCCTCCACCCCCCACCCCCACCCGCACTCAACCTTGGCCCGCTTTACCCCCGCGTGGCACTCACCCTGTTCCCCTGAGCAGAAGTAGACGGCCTGCGTCATGCAGCGCGTGCTCATGATGCGCACCAGCTTGTTGAAGTACGCGTCCTCGGCCCGCACGGCGGCGTCCAGGGACTCAGCCAGCGCCTGCAGGGGGCAGGGCCTCAGGCGGCTGGGCAGGGGAGGGGGCAGGGCCTCACGCGGCTGAGCAGGTGACGGCAAGCTGGGCAGGGCAGGCAAGGTGGGCAGGGTGGTTGGGCAGGGGAGGCAGGTCAGGGGGCAAGGGGCAGGTGTCCTGGGTGCCCCCCCCTCGGCACCCCACCTTGCTGCTGCTGACATCCAGCGTGAGGCCCACGGCCGCTGCAGCCTTCAGGATGGGCTCAAACTGGCGGGGCGGAGGGGTGGGGTGGCGGCGCAGCAGCGAGCAGGAGGGGAAGTGGCGCGCGACCTTCTCAGCCACGGCCACGTTGGCCAGCAACATCAGCTCCTCTACCATGTGGTTGGTGTCCAGCACCTAGAAGAGGGCAAGTGCAACAGGCAAACAAGGGTTAGGGGCAAGTGGTTGGTGTCCAGCACCTGGGCAACAGGGCAGAGAACAGGGGAGGGGGCTAGGGACCTGGGGATGGTGGGAGGGGCAGTTCAGCAGGAGGGAAGCAGTGGTGTAGGCAGGGGTATGGGGAAGCAGGAGTATGGGGAAGGTGGTGGGAGGTAAGTTTGGCAGCACGTGTCTAGGACGTGTCTAGGACGTGTCTATGACCCGGAAGAGGGCAAGTGCAACAGGCAAGCAATGGGTCGGGGTTGGGGTTCAGGGTTTAGGGTAAAGGGTTCAGGGTTCAGGGCAGGGTTGAGAGAAGGTGGGCGGTGAAGACAGACCTGGGAAACAGGGGAAGGGGCTAGGGGCAGGGGAGCAGTGGTTCAAGGCAGGGTTCTGGGAAAGGAGGAAGGGGGCGGGGAAGGCCTGTTCGAGGGGCGAGTCCAGGGAGAGGTTACAGGGTGAGGGTAACAGGGTCGAGGTTTTGAAAAGACAAGGGAGGGGGCAGAGGGGCTTGAAGGCTGAGGGTGGGCAAGTCCAACAGGCGAGCTATGGGTCGGGGTGAAGGTTGTGAGATAGTGGTCGGTGACGATGGAGATGGAAGGCAGGTTTGGCAGGAGAGCGGTAACAGAGGGTCGGGTCAGGGGGGTGGGTCAGGGGTTGGGTTAGGGGGTTGGGTCAATGGGGTGGGTCAGAGGCCTCCCTTACCCTACTCTTGGCTCCACCCTGCTGCTTGGCTTGACTGGCTGGCTGGCAGCACGGGCAGAGGCTGGAGACCAGGGCAAGCATTCAGGGCAGAGGATTGAGGGAGCACGGGGGGCAGGTCAGGGGGGCAGGTCAGGGGTGCAGGTTAAAGGGCAGCTCACAGCTCATGACAGCTCACCTGGTACATGCCAACGTCCGTGGCTTCCTGTGTGGCGCTGTCAATCTTGAACTTGACCTCCGGTGATGCCAGCTGCAGGGCCCCTCGTTCACTACGCCGCCGCCTCAGCAGCTGCACAACAGGCTCAGGCACAGCAGGGCGATGGCAGCAAAGGGCAGCAGCATGGGTGGAACCACCACCTGTGGCAACCACCACCTGTGGCAGCTTCCCTTCAGAGCTAGCAGCAACGGCAGTGGCATTGGCATCGACAACGGCATCGGCATCGGCAGGGGCAGCGGAAGCGATGGCGCGCTAGTGGCTTCACGAGGGGGCAGGGAGGGGCAGAGACTGGTGAGGCGTGTGGAGCCTCAAAAAGCGTCATGGATGGTGGGCAGGGGGAGGGGGGCAGGTAAAGGTAACAACCCAAGGGTCATGCCAGGGAGGGGGGGTGCAGGGTGCAGGGCGCAGGGCTCACCTTGGCCAGGCTGTTCATGGCGCGCAGGGAGTCAGTGAGCTGTTGAGCTAGAGGGGGGTCGGCCATGATGCCCTGCAGCCACCCGCAACATCCCACACCCACATCCCACTCTCACCCTCTCTTTCCCCTGTTTGTTCTTTGACACAGACAAAAAACACGCAGCGTCAGCCACGCACGGAAACTGATACAAGCACAGCAGCAGCAGCAGCAGCAGCAGCAGCAGCAGCAGCAGCAGCGGCGGCAGCAGCAGCAGCAGCAGCAGCAGCAGCAGCAGCAGCAGCAGCAGCAGCGGCAGTGGTATAAGCAGCATTGACAAGGTGAGGAGAGGAGATCCATTTGCACCCCACCCACTGGCCCTACGCTGTTGAAGACTAGACTCAGCCCCCTCCCCTCCTTGCCCCTTGCCCCCTCCCCCTGCTGACTATGGACCCCCCAGGGTCCTGACCTCACCTTGACATTGTCACTGAGGGCCTCCAGCTGCTTGGTGGGAAAGTCGATGATGTCCTGGGCAGGGCAAGGCAGTCCGGCACAGCCTGCTGTGAGTCTGCCTGCCTGCCTGCTTGCTGTGCCTGCCTGCCTGTGGGGTGGGGGCAGGATGACTGAAGCAGGGGTAGCACCTAGGGCAGCACCTGGGGCAGCTGCCAGGCCAGGATGGACAGCAAAGGGGGGAAGGCAAGGGCGACAGAGTGAGGGAGGTTGTGGCTGTGGGGAGATGCCCCAATACCCCCAGCTATCTTGGTCCTGGTCACACCTTCTTGACCACACCGGCGTGTCACACTTGAGAGGAGGCTACAGATGGAAGCCATTCTCTTCGTCCCAGACTCACCACTGTCAGTGGGAGCACCAGCATCAGCTGCATGGCTGCATGGCTGCATGGCTGCATGGCTGCATGTCCAGGGGCACGTGCTCTTCCCCCACCCTGCCTCTCACCCCTTTGCTCCCTCCCCCTCCCCACCCTGCCCTGAGCAGCCTCACCTGGGCATCTGCATAGGTCAGTGCTGCCCGGCTGCGGATGAGGGCCTTGGTGAAGGCGGTGGACAGGATGCTGGCGTCAGGGCTCATCTCCCACAACACGGAAAAGGTCAGACGCTCCTCCCCACCCCTGAGGCAGGCAGGCGAGCAGGCAGCCGGGTGGGTGGGTGGCTAGGCAGGCAGGCGGGTGGCTGGGGGTGTAGGTGGTTTGATTTGCAGGTCGTTCCCTCTTAAGCTCACTTGATTGAGCGCATGGCCCTGAACCTCTGCAGCCCACCCAGCCTTGCTGTTTAGAGCGCACCGGGGGTGGTGGAGCAGGGCAGGGCAGGGCAGGGCAGGGCAGGGCAGGGCAGGGCAGGGCAGGGCAGGGCAGGGCAGGGCAGGGCAGGGCAGGGCAGGGCAGGGCAGGGCAGGGCAGGGCAGGGCAGGGCAGGGCAGGGCAGGGCAGGGCAGGGCAGGGCAGGGCAGGGCAGGGCAGGGCAGGGCAGGGCAGGGCAGGGCAGGGCAGGGCAGGGCAGGGCAGGGCAGGGCAGGGCAGGGCAGGGCAGGGCAGGGCAGGGCAGGGCAGGGCAGGGCAGGGCAGGGCAGGGCAGGGCAGGGCAGGGCAGGGCAGGGCAGGGCAGGGCAGGGCAGGGCAGGGCAGGGCAGGGCAGGGCAGGGCAGGGCAGGGCAGGGCAGGGCAGGGCAGGGCAGGGCAGGGCAGGGCAGGGCAGGGCAGGGCAGGGCAGGGCAGGGCAGGGCAGGGCAGGGCAGGGCAGGGCAGGGCAGGGCAGGGCAGGGCAGGGCAGGGCAGGGCAGGGCAGGGCAGGGCAGGGCAGGGCAGGGCAGGGCAGGGCAGGGCAGGGCAGGGCAGGGCAGGGCAGGGCAGGGCAGGGCAGGGCAGGGCAGGGCAGGGCAGGGCAGGGCAGGGCAGGGCAGGGCAGGGCAGGGCAGGGCAGGGCAGGGCAGGGCAGGGCAGGGCAGGGCAGGGCAGGGCAGGGCAGGGCAGGGCAGGGCAGGGCAGGGCAGGGCAGGGCAGGGCAGGGCAGGGCAGGGCAGGGCAGGGCAGGGCAGGGCAGGGCAGGGCAGGGCAGGGCAGGGCAGGGCAGGGCAGGGCAGGGCAGGGCAGGGCAGGGCAGGGCAGGGCAGGGCAGGGCAGGGCAGGGCAGGGCAGGGCAGGGCAGGGCAGGGCAGGGCAGGGCAGGGCAGGGCAGGGCAGGGCAGGGCAGGGCAGGGCAGGGCAGGGCAGGGCAGGGCAGGGCAGGGCAGGGCAGGGCAGGGCAGGGCAGGGCAGGGCAGGGCAGGGCAGGGCAGGGCAGGGCAGGGCAGGGCAGGGCAGGGCAGGGCAGGGCAGGGCAGGGCAGGGCAGGGCAGGGCAGGGCAGGGCAGGGCAGGGCAGGGCAGGGCAGGGCAGGGCAGGGCAGGGCAGGGCAGGGCAGGGCAGGGCAGGGCAGGGCAGGGCAGGGCAGGGCAGGGCAGGGCAGGGCAGGGCAGGGCAGGGCAGGGCAGGGCAGGGCAGGGCAGGGCAGGGCAGGGCAGGGCAGGGCAGGGCAGGGCAGGGCAGGGCAGGGCAGGGCAGGGCAGGGCAGGGCAGGGCAGGGCAGGGCAGGGCAGGGCAGGGCAGGGCAGGGCAGGGCAGGGCAGGGCAGGGCAGGGCAGGGCAGGGCAGGGCAGGGCAGGGCAGGGCAGGGCAGGGCAGGGCAGGGCAGGGCAGGGCAGGGCAGGGCAGGGCAGGGCAGGGCAGGGCAGGGCAGGGCAGGGCAGGGCAGGGCAGGGCAGGGCAGGGCAGGGCAGGGCAGGGCAGGGCAGGGCAGGGCAGGGCAGGGCAGGGCAGGGCAGGGCAGGGCAGGGCAGGGCAGGGCAGGGCAGGGCAGGGCAGGGCAGGGCAGGGCAGGGCAGGGCAGGGCAGGGCAGGGCAGGGCAGGGCAGGGCAGGGCAGGGCAGGGCAGGGCAGGGCAGGGCAGGGCAGGGCAGGGCAGGGCAGGGCAGGGCAGGGCAGGGCAGGGCAGGGCAGGGCAGGGCAGGGCAGGGCAGGGCAGGGCAGGGCAGGGCAGGGCAGGGCAGGGCAGGGCAGGGCAGGGCAGGGCAGGGCAGGGCAGGGCAGGGCAGGGCAGGGCAGGGCAGGGCAGGGCAGGGCAGGGCAGGGCAGGGCAGGGCAGGGCAGGGCAGGGCAGGGCAGGGCAGGGCAGGGCAGGGCAGGGCAGGGCAGGGCAGGGCAGGGCAGGGCAGGGCAGGGCAGGGCAGGGCAGGGCAGGGCAGGGCAGGGCAGGGCAGGGCAGGGCAGGGCAGGGCAGGGCAGGGCAGGGCAGGGCAGGGCAGGGCAGGGCAGGGCAGGGCAGGGCAGGGCAGGGCAGGGCAGGGCAGGGCAGGGCAGGGCAGGGCAGGGCAGGGCAGGGCAGGGCAGGGCAGGGCAGGGCAGGGCAGGGCAGGGCAGGGCAGGGCAGGGCAGGGCAGGGCAGGGCAGGGCAGGGCAGGGCAGGGCAGGGCAGGGCAGGGCAGGGCAGGGCAGGGCAGGGCAGGGCAGGGCAGGGCAGGGCAGGGCAGGGCAGGGCAGGGCAGGGCAGGGCAGGGCAGGGCAGGGCAGGGCAGGGCAGGGCAGGGCAGGGCAGGGCAGGGCAGGGCAGGGCAGGGCAGGGCAGGGCAGGGCAGGGCAGGGCAGGGCAGGGCAGGGCAGGGCAGGGCAGGGCAGGGCAGGGCAGGGCAGGGCAGGGCAGGGCAGGGCAGGGCAGGGCAGGGCAGGGCAGGGCAGGGCAGGGCAGGGCAGGGCAGGGCAGGGCAGGGCAGGGCAGGGCAGGGCAGGGCAGGGCAGGGCAGGGCAGGGCAGGGCAGGGCAGGGCAGGGCAGGGCAGGGCAGGGCAGGGCAGGGCAGGGCAGGGCAGGGCAGGGCAGGGCAGGGCAGGGCAGGGCAGGGCAGGGCAGGGCAGGGCAGGGCAGGGCAGGGCAGGGCAGGGCAGGGCAGGGCAGGGCAGGGCAGGGCAGGGCAGG